>OU343220.1:57954505-58246727 GCA_910596185.1 Chrysanthemum makinoi
AGTGAGAACCTTGAACAAGATCTTCCTGGTCACTTGCTTCCGTACCCCATTGGGGTTGCTAGCAAAGGTAATGTTACTGAACTACCCGAAACTGAATTTTTCCCTGATACAAAAGCTTGCGTTCTTGGTGCCAAAGTTGATTATCTTCCACCAATTCTTACCTCTTAAGGTCATGTTTGGTGGTTGTGTGACTAGTGTTTGTGTTTTGATGTAATAAGCCATGTTTGCATTGTTAATTTGAGAGATGTGTTTGAAGTATCATTGATTTCATAAAAAAAAAAACCAATAATAAGAGAAGTGTGTAGTATGTTGGGTAACTCAAACGTGTTAGGTTTGAGCACCGAGATCGTTCCGAACGAGGGTTGAATGGAATTTCCAACTCACGTCGCGATTATCGGGATTTGAATAAGAGAAGGGGATAAATTGTTGTTTTCTAAACTACGGGATAAGGAAAGTAAATAGGAATAAATTCTACGGGGAAAACCTAAGAATTAAGGCAAACTACGCAAATCTATACTAAAACGCAAATACGGGATTAAAACGAAACGCGAATAAAAAGCAACTACGTCTATTCTATATCCTAAAAATTATCTAAAATTACTTTTACTCTAAAAATGATATTTGAAAACTATTTATGAATTAAAACTAATTTTTAGGAATTTTCTGGAATTTATTAGAATTAAAAACTAATTATTAACTTTAAAAAATAAAACTAATTATCTAAAAATTATGAAAAAGAGAGGGAAAATTATGGAATTACTTTTAAAAAATCTAAAATAACACAAAAGACTTTTCAAAACTATTTTTGTATTTTTCTGATTAATTTTCTATTTTCTATGTATTTAAAACTATTTAAATCTAATTTAAATTGTGAAAAATACCAAATAAAAGGGGAAAAATAGGGAAAAATATTTTTTATGCTTTTTATATTTTTCTTAAACTGGGAAAATTGAAAAATTATTTTTTTGGAACTTTTTCTTAATTATTTGCAATAAAAGCTATTTAAAAATGACTAAAAACTGTTTTAAATAGAGAAAAATAGCAAATAGTGACCAAAAATTATGAAAAACTCAGGAAAATTCTAAAATGTTATTCTAAAGATATGAAAAATATAAAAACATGGGCTTATGTGAGAGAAAAGAGAGCTGTAGTGTAACTGATATGGAAATAAGCACTTTAAAATAAGCAAATAAGCACTATAATGCACCAATCCAATACAGAAGCTAGATTATATTATAACTACTTTAAAACAACTAATGCAAGCTAATCCTAACACCTAATAAACAGTCTACCCAGATTTGATGCTAACAATCTACTCTTATCCAAAGCTTTTACCCCTATGTTTGAGCTTATCCAAGGGCTTATCTAAGAAGCTAATGGGAAATCCAGAAATGTGGTTCTCAAGACCACCAACCAGAGATTCTATATCTAAGATTACAGCTAATAAGGACTTATGATGAAGAAGTTAAAGATCAAAAACTAAATGACTATTTGGAGTATTAGGACCTGATGCAGAAACAGTTAACATAAGCAGACCTGAATAAGTGTTTAAAAAAAAACTGGAGATCAATTAAATTCAACTAAACCTTATCTGATATATACTTAAACTGATTCTAGAGGCTACTATCAAGACCTGAGAATATGCAGGTATCAAATTGCCAACAGAAAGTGTTATGCAGAAAGTAAATAAAGTGAAATGAGGATAGCAGTCCTAATCAGCCTACACAAGCATGCTCCTAATGGGCAAATTAAAGTAAAACAAACTATCACTATGTTGCAGTTACTAGAGGAAAACTAAATCACTCCTAATCCTACACTAAATGAGTATTTAATCAACTGAAAACAGGATGGACAAAAAGAGTTTCAAAGATTAAGTTTGGACAAAAATGTGAGCCAGAGAAATTCTCAAAATTACCTTGAAAGCAACAAACTGAAATGAAGCAACCTTTAAAAACCTTGAAACACTTTCATTGATCAAAATTTTACCCACATAAATCACTTAAGACACCTCTAATTACTTACTTCCAAACACCCCTTTAAGAATCCATATTGCAATCTGTACTACAAACTTACTGTAAACTGATTGAAACATCATTGTAATTAACCAATTAACATCAAGCTGAACTAGTTAACACATTAAAACCAGAATTTAATCAAAAACACTGTTGACTTCTGAAATTTTGACTAAAGTTGACTTTCGTTGACCTTTATCTAAATCTGAGAATTAGAGCATTAAAAGCAGAGATGAGCTCAATTAAGCTTTCACAAGCTTAACTGAGCTTATTAAACAGTAAGTAAAGCTTATTAAACAAACTTTAATGATTGAATTCTTAAAAGAAGCCAAGTGAAAACAAGGTAACTTTGCATTAAAGTAAAGTGAGATTACAACTAAAATGAAGATTACACTGGATTCAATACAGAAAAACATAAAAATGACAAGTAAATAAGCAATGGTAACAATTCCTAAGACATGGAAATTGGACAAGATAACAATGTGACTGAATGGGGTATTTAAAGCTGATGAGGAAGCTTTGCTTGATCATGAGAAGCTTCTGGGTCCTTAATCACAGCCTTTGATCCATTCTTTGTGTCACCAATCTATCTCACAACTGTTGGATTCAATTGATGAGGTGTTTAGACCAATGAGAGGCCTTCCTTCGTCCACCCTGGCAAACCAATGACACACACCCTCTGACACGTTGTCAGGATCTTCTAGAAACTCACTTAAGTGCGGGTAAATGAGGGGACGTGGGTAAATGGTGAGAAGGGAGGTGAAACAGTAAATGGGTATTACCAGTTTTTAGGCGCGTTTGGTTTGGGTATATTTTTTTATGTTTGTTTGACTGTGAAAGGTTGGGTATTTTTGACCGGGTAAATGGTATTATTGAAATGGGTAACCGGGTATTTGGTTGGGTTATGGATTTGATCGGGTAAGATGAAAATGGTATGGGCTTTGGGTTTTTGTTTATTAATTGGGCCGAAAGTTTTGATATAGGATTGGATTTAGGATTATATTTGGATTTAGGATATATAATGAACCAAGGTGTATAAACAAGGACCATTCATGTATTTTAAGCAAAAACCAAGGACCATTCATGCATTATGGGGAAGGGTGAAGGGTGATTTTGGGATGTTTGGGATAAATGAGAGGTGAGGGGTAAGTTGGGTAAATTGGTAAAGTGGGGGGTTAAAAGTGTAATTTTGGGAAAGTTGAGGGGTAAATGTGTGAACTTGATAAAGTGAAGGACCAATAGTGAAAATTCTTCTATTATGCTCAGAAATCTTTATTTTGCACTTTGAAGGCTCAGAATCCCATAAACTGAATCCGGCATCGGCTTTTTGCAATCTTCTTCCTCTCGTGCCCGGTTTTTGGAAGATTTGGCTGATATTTGTGTGTTTTGTTATATCTGTACCTGCACATGCATAAACTCAAGAAAACCACAAATATTAGCAATAAACGGCTCTTTCTTGGTTGTTTTGGGTCAGTTTTGATAATGAAAAGGTATGTGTTTTAGCACATACCAAAAATACCCCAGACGAGACCATTGTCGTGTCCTCACGCAATGCAATCAACTCACGCTTCTAAAACCAAGGATTTCAATCTCTTTCTACTAAACTTATGAAGAAGTAGCAAAGATTCCTCAAAAGAGATTAAGAACCCTTAATTCTAAAAACGCCCCGTTTACCTTTTAATTCACATGTAGATACTATGTTTAAGCACATTCCGGTTATGAATGACGGTTTGTTGAACTTTCATGTCGATCAATAACTCCAACATTTTTCAAACGACACGTTAGGATCACGGAGTATAAAACACAACACAGCGTGAAGTGACCATACGGATAGAATACATCGTCCCTGATTTTTCACAAGTCTCAAACTAAGCGTAAAACCGAAATCATTGTTAAATATGATTCTAGATGCTAACACTACCCATGGAAGTTACTTGTGCAATTACCTTTTGTTCCCATTTTCCTATTTCCTCTAGATTTTTTTTATTTTTGTGAGAAATGAATTTCTTCAAATTTCTCGTTTCGATAACTTTTATTCCGATAAAGATACAAAGCTAAGTCGATAATTAGTTATCCATCTTCTCTCAAGAACCATTGTCTCAAAAATGAGGTCCACATCAAGGAATTTTTTATTCACTTATATTTTTGACTTTTTCAACATTCATTTTTCAACATATATATATATATATATTTTTTTTGAACACTTATACTTTTACTTATATGAGCTATGAACTACGGAGCTTCACGGGGTAATTCCAAGACTATAGGCTTCATGAAATGAGGATCCCGGCTGGCTAGGCTAAGACCTCACTCAATCCCGGCTAAAGATCCAAGGGTCCGATCTCGACACCGAAGCTCATAACTTTACTTATTACTTTTTCACTTATCACTTATTTATTTATTTATTACGGATCCTTGATGTGTACCCAATTTTTAAAACAAAGATTCTTTTAAGAAGATAAAGAACTAACTATCGCCAAAAACTCAACATCTCTAATTATTTATTAGAAAGATATGGAGTGAAACAATTTTGTGGGAACAAAAAGCCATAAGTACCTTCGATGGGCTCTAAAGAGAACCAACTACTCCACGCTTAGCATCTAAACTCATAAGTAACTCTATCATTTCTCGATCTCTGCAAATTTAAAATCCCAAATAATGAGATCCGCAGATGCTTAGCCGATAATTTTAGATTATCTATGGTTAAGGGAACAAGCTAGGGCTCAACACGCCCGGTCAAGTCAGAATTCTATTCCTACTCTCACCAGCGGAAAGTCAACAAGGTGTCAAAACATATATTAACTTAGCAAATGCTTCGTCTAATGAAATCAAGTCATGCATATTTAAAGTCACTCAGTGAAACTTGCAAAATCTTGGCCTTGTGAGCTAGAATTCGCATTTTATAGCTTCTTGTCTAAGAGACTAGCCAACTTTTCAATCAAAAAGACTTAACAAAAGCTTACAAAAATTTTTAAATTCTTCACATTTTTGCACAATTTTTTTATTTTCTAAGGAAAAACGGGGTTGCGAGAGTACACGACAGAAAATAAGCAAGTGCGGTCAAATCAAATCGAAGATTACCCTACCCCAGACTAGAACGAAACATTGTCCTCAATGTTTAAAGCAAGGGTATCACGAAAATCTAAAAGCCGTTTATTAAGTATGCTAAAAGATAAACGTTAGTCGATAAGATTAGGATATCGGATTTCCATAAGCATCGATCATGAAACTCGAGTGGAGAAATGACAAACTTCGAGCACGAGAGTCTTCATATCGGGAAAATCCTAAACATAACATCACAAACAACCAAACATGAGAAATCGAAGAGGCTAACCCCTTCACGTCACTTATTAGAAAATAGAAAGAAGATAGAGATAAGCATGGGGTGCCTCCCACGAAGCGCTACTGTTTTTGATTACCGAGTCGCTAGCCTGACTCGTCCCCGAATTCATTTGTCCTTGGGGAAGAAAACGGTAGAGATACCAGGGTCAAAAACGGTGTCCTCATTCCTGAAAGAATGAGACTGGGCGGGTTGGGAGGGAAAGAAAGTGGGTGGATAAGGTATATCATGAAAGAATAATCCATCATCCGGTGGTTTAGCGGGCGGACGAAAGGATGATGGATAGAAATGAGAAAACTCCAAGAAAGATGGGAGCTCATGGTAAGGGATAAGATGTGTAGGCTCACAAATGAAGGCATCCATCGGAGGATCCTTTTCATGAATAATGGGTATAACATGAAACTCATCAATGAATATCCCGGGTTTAAAAACTTTGTCTTCACATGTCAGCTCATTAGGATAAAGGATAGTGGACTCATGAGAGAGAGGAGAGTCAAGAAAACCATCAAGAACAACCATATCCCCCTCGGGATTATTCATAACATCCTCAATACCCGGTGGTATTGGGTCATCAATAGCATCCTCAATGATCGGGTCACTTGTCGGAGTATTGGAAATTTCGTTCAAAACTTTACTCATATCAACATCGAAGTAGAATCGCTCAAGAATCGGAGGATAAACATCATCAATAGTGGGATTGCCACTAATCTCTTCATCAAATCGGAAAGTCTCAAGCTCGGGAGAGAAATCACTATCTTTAACGGAGATAGGATGCGAACTTGAATTATCGTTAAGGGCTTCAATCTTAGAAATGAGAAGATAAACATTTGACAATGTTTCTCGTAATGCTTCATCCTTGATCTCAATATCATTGGGCTCAATCTCTTCTTCTTCTGGCTCAAAATCATTTACTTCTTCTATGTTAATGTGCTCAGAAAGTAAATCGTCGATAAAGTCGATGTCTCCATAAGACTCATCATCAGAATCGGAGAACATCTCAACATGATCATTTGAAATATCAAGAGAAGGCTTATCACAAATATCAACAACCTCAGACTCTCTTGGGATTGGGATAAGGATCTCAACATTAGACGATTCCGTTTCCGGAATAATACTAAGATGCTCATCCCCCATTATGAGAGAGTCAACGGGTTCAACAGTGTTTGAAGAAATAGAATCATCGACCTCTTCCAAAAGAACGTCACTTCTCTCAACCGGCGTGAGTGAAGGGGAAGGGTCGGAAATAAAAGGCTCAGAAACGGGAGTGTATGTCGAAGATTCCGGAGATGGGACAAATGGTGTGCTCTGAGAGCTAGCAAGTTCCACCACTTCCGTTGTAATCTCCGGTTCTTTCTGTTGAGAGATCGTTTTAAGCTCATAATTTCGTTCTGTTTTGTTGTAACTCGACAAACTCGTAATAGCGAATCGTGAAAGAGAAGGATCGATTCTAGAATTCTTCGGATTAGAGTCGAGAGTACAAACGGGAATCACCTCGGGTTCAGAAATATGTTCCATCTCCCTCACCAGAGAGGGAGTAGGAATCGAGGGTTTATCAAGATTATATTTCAAAATTTTTGACAAGGCTTCAAGTTTTTCAATGTTGTTCAGAAAAGCACGACGTTCAAAGAAATCGTCTCGCGGACCCTCGGTGGGTTCTTCGGTAGCTCCGAATAGTGTGATCGTCTTCCATAACTTGAACAGGTTCCTCATTAACACATTGTCGAGCTTGAATGTGGCTTAATAAAGTTTGAAGCATGCTTTCAATGTTGTTTTGACGTTGCTCAAATCTTTCTTCAAAATCGATGGAAACGTCATCGATAACCCTGGTGGGTTCTTTCAAAGGGCAACACATACAAGATTCGCGATAAAATCCATACTCTTTGCAAAAACAACGTTCACAAAGTGAATCATCTTTTAACAAATTGGTACAATTAAAGCAATAAGGTTGATAGAAATTTTGAGAATCCATGAGAATTAATCATAAAAGAGGGATAAGAGGAAAGAATTATCAAATCAGAGGGTAAAGAAGAATATTTTTGGGTTTTAAAACAAATTTTGAAAAGGAAAATCTTTTTGGCTTTTTATATTTAAGAAAACACAACATTTTTGTAACCGTCACGTCAACCGGTGCTCGGTAGCTCTCAAAAGTACGCGCAGCGGAGCGGGAACGAAGAGTGGATCGTTCTTCAGTCTGCAATTTAATGTCAAGACTTTCCTTATACCCCGTGTATAGGTTGTACCTTCAAGGTGAGCCGACGTAACAATTGACGTTTCAGTTTCTTTTGTTGGTTTTTTTTAATTTTTATGGTTTTGCAAACACTCTAGGAAGAATGTTTTGGTGTTTTTAGATTTTTTTGGGTTTTTCAATAATATATATATATACAAAAACGACGGTAACTTCACTCGGGGAAGGATCTTCAAATGCACGCGATTCGAGACGGAATACGAAAACTCGCTACAAGCCCTCCCCGGCAGCGGCGCCAAAAATTGATTTCATAAAAAAAAACCAATAATAAGAGAAGTGTGTAGTATGTTGGGTAACTCAAACGCGTTAGGTTTGAGCACCGATATCGTTCCGAACGAGGGTTGAATGGAATTTCCAACTCACGTCGCGATTATCGGGATTTGAATAAGAGAAGGGGATAAATTGTTGTTTTCTAAACTACGGGATAAGGAAAGTAAATAGGAATAAATTCTACGGGGAAAACCTAAGAATTAAGGCAAACTACGCAAATCTATACTAAAACGCAAATACGGGATTAAAACGAAACGCGAATAAAAAGCAACTACGTCTATTCTATATCCTAAAAATTATCTAAAATTACTTTTACTCTAAAAATGATATTTGAAAACTATTTATGAATTAAAACTAATTTTTAGGAATTTTCTGGAATTTATTAGAATTAAAAACTAATTATTAACTTTAAAAAATAAAACTAATTATCTAAAAATTATGAAAAAGAGAGGGAAAATTATGGAATTACTTTTCAAAAATCTAAAATAACACAAAAGACTTTTCAAAACTATTTTTATATTTTTCTGATTATTTTTCTATTTTCTATGAATTTAAAACTATTTAAATCTAATTTAAATTGTGAAAAATACCAAATAAAAGGGGAAAAATAGGGAAAAATATTTTTTATGCTTTTTATATTTTTCTTAAACTGGAAAAATTGAAAAATTATTTTTTTGGAACTTTTTCTTAATTATTTGCAATAAAAGCTATTTAAAAATGACTAAAAACTGTTTTAAATAGAGAAAAATAGCAAACAGTGACCAAAAATTATGAAAAACTCAGAAAAATTCTAAAATTTTATTCTAAAGCTATGAAAAATATAAAAACATGGGCTTATGTGAGAGAAAAGAGAGCTGTAGTGTAACTGATATGGAAATAAGCACTTTAAAATAAGCAAATAAGCACTATAATGCACCAATCCAATACAGAAGCTAGATTATATTATAACTACTTTAAAACAACTAATGCAAGCTAATCCTAACACCTAATAAATAGTCTACCTAGATTTGATGCTAACAATCTACTCTATCCAAACAGCTTTTACCCCTATGTTTGAGCTTATCCAAGGGCTTATCTAAGAAGCTAATGGGAAATCCAGAAATGTGGTTCTCAAGACCACCAACCAGAGATTCTATATCTAAGATTACAGCTAATAAGGACTTATGATGAAGAAGTTAAAGATCAAAAACTAAATGACTATTTGGAGTATTAGGACCTGATGCAGAAACAGTTAACATAAGCAGACCTGAATAAGTATTTAAAAAAAACTGGAGATCAATTAAATTCAACTAAACCTTATCTGATATATACTTAAACTGATTCTAGAGGCTACTATCAAGAGCTGAGAATATGCATGTATCAAATTGCCAACAGAAAGTATTATGCAGAAAATAAATGGAGTGAAATGAGGATAGCAGTCCTAATTAGCCTACACAAGCATGCTCCTAATGGGCAAATTAAAGTAAAACAAACTATCACTATGTTGCAGTTACTAGAGGAAAACTAAATCACTCCTAATCCTACACTAAATGAGTATTTAATCAACTGAAAACAGGATGGACAAAAAGAGTTTCAGAGATTAAGTTTGGACAAAAATGTGAGCCAGAGAAATTCTCAAAATTACCTTGAAAGCAACAAACTGAAATGAAGCAACCTTTAAAAACCTTGAAACACTTTCATTGATCAAAATTTTACCCACATAAATCACTTAAGACACCTCTAATTACTTACTTCCAAACACCCCTTTAAGAATCCATATTGCAATCTGTACTACAAACTTACTGTAAACTGATTGAAACATCATTGTAATTAACCAATTAACATCAAGCTGAACTAGTTAACACATTAAAACCAGAATTTAATCAAAAACATGTTGACTCTCAATTTTGACTAAAGTTGACTTTCGTTGACCTTTTTCTAAAACTGAGAATTAGAGCATTAAAAGCAGAGATGAGCTCAATTAAGCTTTCACAAGCTTAACTGAGCTTATTAAACAGTAAGTAAAGCTTATTAAACAAACTTTAATGATTGAAATCTTAAAAGAAGCCAAGTGAAAACAAGGTAACTTTGCATTAAAGTAAAGTGAGATTACAACTAAAATGAAGATTACACTGGATTCAATACAGAAAAACATAAAAATGACAAGTAAATAAGCAATGGTAACAATTCCTAAGACATGGAAATTGGACAAGATAACAATGTGACTGAATGGGGTATTTAAAGTTGATAAGGAAGCTTGGCTTGATCATGAGAAGCTTCTGGGTCCTTAATCACAGCCTTTGATCCATTTTTTGTGTCACCAATCTATCTCACAACCGTTGGATTCAATTGATGAGGTGTTTAGACCAATGAGAGGCCTTCCTTCGTCCACCCTGGCAAACCAATGACACACACCCTCTGACACGTTGTCAGGATCTTCTAGAAACTCACTTAAGTGCGGGTAAATGAGGGGACGTGGGTAAATGGTGAGAAGGGAGGTGAAACAGTAAATGGGTATTACCAGTTTTTAGGCGCGTTTGGTTTGGGTATATTTTTTTATGTTTGTTTGACTGTGAAAGGTTGGGTATTTTTGACCGGGTAAATGGTATTATTGAAATGGGTAACCGGGTATTTGGTTGGGTTATGGATTTGACCGGGTAAGATGAAAATGGTATGGGCTTTGGGTTTTTGTTTATTAATTGGGCCGAAAGTTTTGATATAGGATTGGATTTAGGATTATATTTGGATTTAGGACTATGTAATGAATCAAGGTGTATAAACAAAGACCATTCATGTATTTTAAGCAAAAACCAAGGACCATTCATGCATTATGGGGAAGGGTGAAGGGTGATTTTGGGATGTTTGGGATAAATGAGAGGTGAGGGGTAAGTTGGGTAAATTGGTAAAGTGGGGGGTTAAAAGTGTAATTTTGGGAAAGTTGAGGGGTAAATGTGTGAACTTGATAAAGTGAAGGACCAATAGTGAAAATTCTTCTATTATGCTCAGAAATCTTTATTTTGCACTTTGAAGGCTCAGAATCCCATAAACTGAATCCGGCATCGGCTTTTTGCAATCTTCTTCCTCTCGTGCCCGGTTTTTGGAAGATTTGGCTGATATTTGTGTGTTTTGTTATATTTGTACCTGCACATGCATAAACTCAAGAAAACCACAAATATTAGCAATAAACGGCTCTTTCTTGGTTGTTTTGGGTCAGTTTTGATAATGAAAATGTATGTGTTTTAGCACATACCAATCATATGTATCTAGTTTAAAAAACTTCTAGGATTTGTGTATTCATTTTTATTTTTTTGGTTTGACTTATGAGTACTCCTTGTTTTCCTAGGCCGTTTTAGAGCAAAATAATTAACTTCTTTTAACTTGGGTCAAATTGGGGGTAAACTTGGCAAACCATTATTTTCAGATTCTTCGAATAGGTTTTAAATGATTGAAATGACCACTTAGCTTTGTTGAGTAACATTGATATTAAAATTGGTTTTAAATTGGCTCAACTGTGGTTGTTTATAGTACTTTGATTGAATATACTACGGGCTAAGATCTGTGGTGTTTGTGGTATGCGGTTTTTCCTGGTTCAAGTCTTGTTCGTGGTTTTGTAGTTGAGGTCGTAAGTTGGTAAAGCTCGTCTTAAGAGTCAAAGGGTCACAATTTGGCAATGTCATAGGTGCGGCAGCTGGTTTTACAATCTTGCATTTTTTTCTTCCTGTTATCCATCTCTACATTTCATGGTGAGACTTACTAATTACCTCCCATATTTTATTTTGATATTAATTTTTGTATAGCCTTGTTCCCCAGTGTAACCTTGTAGATCTTCTTGGCGAGGATGTTGCTGCTTCAAAACTTACTATCTTTAACTTAACAAAACAGATTGGTGACGTCATCCAAGCCAGGGCTGAACAAGGTTTGTGACTGTGGTGGTCAATTTTGTTATCCGTATGCTTTTCGTTACCATTTACTAATATTGTTTCTCACAATTGAGCCAGAGAAGTACCATGGTGTTATCCTACTTCCAGAAGGGCTTATAGAGAGCATCCATGAATTCTATGCTTTATTGCAGGTAACTAAAGCTCATATAGTTATTTAGATATGCGAATCAAGTCTTGGTCACCACAATTTAAATCTTAAGCTTGGATTCCAGTTTATATTTAACTTGTCTGATATGGCGTTAATATCTGCTTTTGCAATATGGGGAAAGATGGTTATGTGGCACTCTTCTTTGGATTATCAGGTATAACTAGGATGTGACAAAACAAGCGGGATGGGTAATGGGTCAAAACAGGTCCGGGTCTAAACCAGTCATTTTTAAACGGGTCGATGTCATGGGTCAAACCCACTCTTCTTTGAATGACATTTTCAACGCCACTTTTACCCTTTGACCATGTGATGGTTTGGTTTTATAATACGTGTACACCTAGGTACCGGAAAGACCACACTGTCTACATATCACAATAGATATCTAATTGGAGATGACAAGCATTGTTGGAGTGAGAATGGTGTGTCTAATATCGAAGGTGGTTGCTATGCAAAGTGTATTGATCTGTCAAGTGAAAAGGAGCCTGATATCCTCAATGCCATCAAGTTCGGGACAGGTGCATGACTATCTTAACTTTAAAGGTGAGGCTCAATTCCTATTTCTAAATTGTTGAATAAAAGTTTTAACTTGTTGTTTATGGCAGTGATGGAAAATGTAGTGTTTGATGAGCATACCCGAGAGGTCAATTATTCGGACAAATCTGTAATAGGTAAACATAAGTAATCCGTTTAGTAGAAGTTTTATACATTTTTTGAAACAAGTGTACTGATAAATGGAGTAAACTTTCAGAGTACACTCGGGTGGCATATCCTATAGAATACGTACCGAATGCTAAGATACCATGTGCCGGGCCTCATCCAAAGAATGTCATCTTATTGGCTTGTGATGCGTTTGGTGTTCCACCTGTGCTTCCACCTATCCAAAAGTGACAAGAAATTTTTTAGTTCAAAATAAGGTGACGAGGAAACTCTACTCTCTTCAACAAGGAAAACACACCTAAAAGTAAACAGTGTTTGATCTTATTAGTACAAACTCTACACACCAACACTTGTTGTTCTAAACTAAACTAAACAATGTTGAAAAAGATAATTTCTTTAACAACCTCAAAGTCAAAATGACGAAAACTATTAACATCATCATTTCTTTACTACAACCCACCTTCAAAGATCCAATCTTTTTCATATGGGTATCATCCAAATGTTACAAAACATAAAGGGTCTTTCTCAAATTTCAATAAAAATGCTTCTTTATGTCCTTTTGGGGGATTAACAAGAAGATGTTATAGTAGTAACAGTAGTCGTGATAGTATAGAGTACGATGTTGTTATTGTTGGAGGTGGGCCCACTGGTCTATCTGCAACCATCAGGTTGAATCAGTTGTGTCGTGAACATGATGTTGATTTTTTCTCGTGTTGTTGAAAAGGGTGCTGAACTAGGTACTATGTTTGCTTTTTTTATTTTTCATATAGGGAGTGGTTGGTTTGGGGGGTCAAATTTGTGGTATGTTTACAGGTGCCCATATATTATCTGAAAATGTATGTGAGCCTCGCGCGTTAAATGAACTTATTCCAAACTGGAAAGATGAGGAGGTACTGTATAGTATCTTCGACTTAGTTTTTGTTCGAGTATCGAATTGTTTGAAAGTGGCTATTTTTATGAATTGAGAAGTGTGTATTTGAATACTTGTGCAGGCACCGATAAGTGTGTGTATCATCCGATAAGTTCTTGTTGCTTACGAAGAAATATGCTATACCAATGCCTAATCCTTTTGACAATGAAGGAAACTACGTTATTAGGTAATTATATGCTCGATTCACACTTTTTATGTCGCTCGTAATCGAAATAGATTTTGCTGATCTGATATAAATATAATTCAGTTTAAGTCAGTTTGCAAGTTGGTTGGGCAGTAAAGTCAAGAATTAGGAGTTGAAATGTACCCTCGCTTTAAGTTAAAGAGGTAACACGCTTTACATGAATATCTATATGCTTGTGTGTATGTGATAAAGAGCTACAGAAATTTACAGATATTATTTGATGAAAGTGAAAATGTTATTGGCATTGCAACTAATGACATGGGAATCGGCAAAGATTGTTCTAAGAAAGATAATTATACACCAGGTGTAGAATTAAAAGGTAGGATTACACTTTTATGAAATTTTAGAATGTGGTAAATTACACACAGATTTTTGTTTTCTGTGACTTATAAACTGCGGTCTCATATTGATGAAATCACAAGGGCATATAAATCTTTTTCAAGCATGTCGAGGTTCACTCTCGGATGTTTGCGAAAAATCACAGCTGCCTTAATTGACTTGTTTCTTCCGTAGTATAACAATGTTAATATGTTACGTATGCGAAAATAATAAAAAGTATGATCTCAGAAAGAAAGGGCAGGGACAACACCAAACGTACGCCTTAGGAATTAAAGAGGCAAGTGAAATGTTACTCAGACGATATGCGTGTTTATAATTGTTTTTATGCGTATATGATATAACCAATTTCTGAAAATGTTTATTGTGTAGGTTTGGGAAATTGATGCCAGCAAGCATAAACCCGGTGCTGTGGTTCATCTTAATACAAATAAGCCGTAAAAACGTTTATTTATATTTATGATCTTCTAATGTTTTGTCGATAACAAACATAAAATCATTTTTAACGAAACAAATAAAATACGTAAATGGTTTGAACTAATAGTTTCTAACATATTCACATTTTCACATAAAACACTAAAACAAGTATAAGTGATTTTATGATTTAATATTACATATGTACAACAACTAGTGTTTACATATTTGGGTAAAATATACACATAACTAATATGTAGTATATTGGGTTAGCACATACTTAAACTAAGTATACTAAAATGGGTAAAAACAAGTATATACTAAAATGGGTAAAAACAAGTATATACTAAGGTAAAAACTAGCAAATGGTATTGACCCATAACCCATGGTTTTATATATACCACTTAACCAAGTTCATTGTATCCTTAAGGTACATTGTATCTAGAAAGAAAACCATGGATCAACCCATGACCCATGACCCATAACCAAAAATACCCATGGGCAAAGAGGAGCGTTCCACGGATCCCTGGCTTTGTGCTAGCCGGATCCCAAGTAGAAGGGATCCGTGGGATCTGGGGAACAGTAGAGATTTTTCTCTATAAATAGAGAGCCATTTCTTCCTTTCTACTCACCACTTTCACACATACTTCCTCCAAAGTATTATATCTCTCTAACCTCAGATCCAAGAGATCTATGTAGTTTGTCTTTTGTTTTTGTGTGATCTTCTAGGTTCCTCTTAAAGGCGAGATCACCACTTCTTGAAGTCAAGCAAGCTCAAGTCCATGAGTTGCCATGCTTCGTCATCATCAAGACAACTAAGGTTCTCTTGTTGATAATTCTTTCTTCCTTCGTAGATGATTGGGTTGAAGGCATTAGTGAAGGATGCCGAAAAAGTCAAGACGAAAGCATTAGTGAAAGGTGCTAAATGTTCGTGTCTAAGCATTAATGAAGAATGCTAAAGGTGTCAAGACGAAGGCATTAGTGAAAGGTGCCAAGCGTTGTGTCAAAGGCATTAGTGAAGGATGCCTAAGAATCAAATCAAGTGGCATTAAGGAAGAATGTCTAGGTCGTATAATTGATGAGGTGCATCATTATACATATAAATATTTGTTTAGATCCAAGGATGGTGATATCCTTGATGGTGTTGTAACAAGGAGGGGATCTCTTTGAAATTAGGTGTTGTGTTGTGAAGGGTAGTAGTTCCTCCATATTAATGGAACTAGGTGCTTAGCCTAGTACCTAATAAAGGGTAGGCGACGTTGTGATAGGATTAGTTCTCCTTGGTGTGAAAGAACTCGGTGTTTATCCTAGTACCGTATAAAGGGTAGGCGACGTTGTGTTAGGTGTGGTTCGCCTTGGTGTGAAGGAACTCGGTATTTAGCTTTGTACCAGAAAAAGGTTAAGCGACGTTGTGAAGGCTTCTCCACCATAAGGAGTTGGTGTAGTGTTTACGAACTCTCGAGTAGGTGACTGATGAGTGTCTAAATACTCATCATTTTTGTACCATTTAAACTGCAAAAACATCTGAAAACACTCAGAAATGCATCAAAATGATAAAAATATCACAAATAAGTGTTTTATGTGTTTTAAATGCAAAAATATCAAAATCGGATGAAAAACGTATCAAGTTTGCATAATTGGCGCTTTAGTCCCCAAGTTTCAAAATTGTCCAAAAACAGTCCCTGGTAAAACAAAATAAAGAAAAATGTTATTCAAGGTCCCTGAAATATTCTAAATTGTCAAAAATGGTCCTTGAATAAATCTTTTGTTAAATGGCAGGAAAGGTCCCTGAACTTTCATAAAATGTCAAGTTTGGTCCCTGGAAAATTGAAAATGTCAAAACTGGTCCTTGTACTATTGGAACTTGTCAATATTGGTCCCTTGTAACAACTTTGGAAAATTACAGGATTGGTCCCTCAAGATTTCAGAATTTCAAATAAGCCCTTGTCATAATAAGCCTAAGATAGCCTTGTCAAAACTGCATTTGACCCCTGCCATATACTGCTTTTGACCCCTGCCTTTAAACCTTTGACCCCCCTGTCATTAGCTATTTTGGACCCAAAGTCAAATCTATCCATTTCCCTCCCACCTCCTGCTTCCCCACCACTTGCCCTGCTACACCCTACAACCTCTCACCCATCACCTCCCACCTCACCTTATCTCCTCAAAACCTCACCCACATCATCATCACACCTATCCACCCCCTCTAGTTGCTAGCTCAGTCCACAGTGGTCAAAACCACCTTTCCCGCCAAAAATCATCAAAAGGCCAAACTGACCTCTATTCACCCATTGGCTCCAAAAAGAGGTGGGATACTCTTAAGGACACGTGGAAGATTTCTAATGCATAAAAGAGGAGGAAGAATCAAGAGAAAGAGTAGTAGTTAGCTTTTTAAATTTATGTATGTCGTTTTATCTTAAAATGTCTTAATTAGCTCTAAAATTTGTAATCTCAAGCTTTATGGTACTTAAACTATGTTGTTTAGTTATTTTAATTCATCTTGAACCTTAAATCAAAGTTTCAATTTAGTTTCATAAGTTCTGGTTCACTGTTACAATTTTCAATGTCTAACTCTTATGTTTAAGCTTCAATAAGCTTCATTTAAACTCAAACAGGCTTATTTAAGCTCTATATATCTTTTTGTAAGCTTGGGAAAACAGTTTCAATCAAGTTCCATTGTGGTCAACAAAAGTCAAATGAGAAGAAGAATTTGGTTAAACAGGCATGGAAATGGTTACAGGTTGATGCAGAGCTGGTATTTGGATTGGAATTAGCTTAGAATAGTAGTGTATGGGTTCTGTGTAAGCTGCAATATAGGCTGGACCTTTGTGAGCTTCTTGTTCTCATTTTCACTTTTAATGCAGTTTAATATTGTGCTCATGTTTGAACTTGTGGTCATTGATAGTTTAATCTTGTTTAAATAGTAGTAATTAGTGTAACTATAGTTATATTAATCATTAGTTTGTGCTAGCTCAGTGTTTGGCTCAATTAAAATTTCAAAACAGTTATTAAAAGGTTGTTTGGATCTATGGCTAAATCTGTCTTTTAGGTTAGTTCAGTGGGTGAGCCCTGTTGCTTCATGCTTGTCTAGTTCATTTGAACTCATTTGAGTCAATTATCTGCACTTGCAACTTTAAAAGTCAACATAACATACATCTGTCTCTATCTGTTTAACTGTTATGATTTAGACAAATCAAAATCTTGTTGTGTGTTTAAATTACATAGAAATAGATTGCATTGAGCTTAATTCCTCATATTTCATCATATGCAGTCCTTAAATTGGTTCCAAAGTTCACAAAAGTCAAGTCTTCACAACTATTGTCAAAAGTCAAAACTAAAAAAAACCTGTTTTCACCCAACTGAATTGATTTTTCATGGATTTATCTCTGGGTCAAAATCAGTGAAACTTGTGGTTTTGAAAACTTCTGTTGGTCTATTTTGTTATTACCATTTTAGTAGATTTTTGTCATTTTTTTAAAAAGCTCAAAACTGCTCATCAACATGGTCCCAATTGCCCTGTACACACTCAGTTAATACTGAGTGTGCACAGGTAAATTGCAAAGCTTGTGTCAAGCTCATTTGAGCTTGACCAAAGCTCATATTTGGTTCACAAGTTCTTGGCCATGTCCAGTTGAGGTTCCCACTTCTGTTCTTGTTGGGTTCAGTAAATACCCAAACCCCTTAATCTAGGATTTGAATAGAAAATAGCCCAAGTATTTAATCCGAACACTAATCAGGTCACTGAGTGCATAGCCTCTCAGTGAGTCATCTTCGGGATACCCAGTACGAGGCGAAGGAGTCTCTCCACTCAGTAAGGCGGAACTTAATGGGTGAAGACTGAGTCAAGAAGAAGATGATGGATTCAGTGAGTGATGACAATAACTCACTGAATCCCTAAGATTCCTCTCCAACTTCTTACACTGAAGACAAACTGAAGTATAAGACTGAAGGATGTAAAGACTGAAGAAAGAGCGGGACAAGGCAGGAAAGTTTGAATCATATAAGACGAAGTAGAAGACTGAAGGATGTAAAGACTGAAGAAAGAGCGGGACAAGGCAGAAAGTTTGAATCGATAAGACGAAGTCCTTATCAACCAAAGTCAACTTTCCCTGAATGGCAAAAGATCGTGCTCTGTCATCACCGAAGTTTAGGAAAGTAGTCTTGTCTCTTACCTAGAATAGTCTTTGTAAACAAAGACAAAATACATCAAGATTTTGTCTTCGTATGATGTCAGTTTGTCACTTAGGAAAGAGTCAAATATCATACATGTATAAATAGCATAAGAGATGGAGTGAAAAGATTAAGCTTGTGAATTGTAAAAACACACATACACGCAAGCCATCTTTTCACTCCTCCAAATACAACTTAGTTCCTGAGATAGCTCGGTGAGCTCTAAGAGTTGTGCTCGGACTTAGCCTGAGCTTAGAGAGGAATCACCCAACTTTGTCATTTCAATCCCAAGTACTATTCCGCAAGTACTTGGGTAACGTATTCTTTGTTGAATTATTTCTAATAAGAATATGACGTTGAAAATTACTAAGTGTGTTTTCTTTATGTTAATTTCAGTCATAGTTCACTTTTAACTTGTTTTAAAACTGTTTTAAACGATAGTGAACAGGGAACAACAAGTGGTATCGAGCCGGTTAATTATAAAACTCATTTTTTGGCCGCTCTAAAAGTTTTAAATTAGGATCCTTAATGGTGAAATTGATGTACCCCAACTAGTCGATAAAAAGGGTGGAGCTTATTCATTTGTTGCCCCTAGACTTGAAGTTGGCAAATTCAACAAATGGAAAAAGCGAATGCTTTGCTATTTGATTGGGATGGAACCTTATTATATCAAGTGTATAAATGAAGGTCCATTTGTCCCAAAGACTGCTGAAGGGTTGCCCAAACCAGAAGCTCAGTGGAACCAGGATGAAAGGAGAGTGGTCAACCAGGACCAAAGACTCAAAAGTATCATAATATCTTGTCTTCCCGACGATATTATGGAGTCTGTTATAAGCTGTAGTACTGCTAAGCAAACCTGGGATGACCTAGTTCATAGTCATGAAGGACCATCTGATACCAAGGAAAACAGGATAATGGACCCGAAACTTGAGTATAACACCTTCAGGGCTAAGGACTCAGAAACTCTCTCTCAAACTTACACCGGATACAAAACTCTTTTAAATGAACTTTCAAATGATGGTGTTAAGTTGTCTAAGCATGAAATCAATGTTGGTTTTGTAAACAGTCTCCCTGAGAAGTGGTTAAATTTCTCTCAGGGACTCGGGAATGCTAATCATATCCAAAATCTTGAGCTTCCTGAAATTTATGGGAAATTTGTCTATGAGGAAAACCTCATCAACAGACGATACCTTGACTTAAAGAAGTCACAGGAAGTCAAGAAGTCCCGACCACTACCTCATCACCAATATCAAGCGCTTTCTTTTCTAACAATGTAGTTCAAGATTTTCAAGAAAACTCGGATGATGAGCCGATGAGAGATCAAGTGAAGAGTACCTAAATGACCTGAATGCTGAATTTCAGGAAAGGGCACTCCTCGCTAACTCTCGAAGGTTTATAAAAAGAAACAAAGGTTTTTCAACTGCTAAAGCAACTGAAGACACTGAATGCTATAAGTGTCATAAAAGAGGCCATTTTGCAAAAGACTGTTTTTCAAAAACAACTTCTGAACCCTCTTACAAACCAACAGGATCAAATCAGTCTTCGTGGATTTAGCAAATTTCAACCAAAAATCTATCAGTCTCATCAAAATGTTCAAAACAAATCCGATCTTAACAAAACCATTGATTATGAAGCTAAGTATAAGAAAGCAAAAGCTAAGCTTACATTGCTTGAGGCCACCCCTCGAAACAACAAAAATTGTTCAATCTGTGCAGGGTAAGAACAAAGGCCTTGTTCTTTGAAACCTTTGACTGGGATGAAGAGCCAATCTCATCGGATGATGAAATGGTACATGTCAGTGCTCTAATGGCTCTCTCAGAAGAAGACAAGCTAGCTGTTGGGAAGAATCATGCTAGGAACGGGGAATGGGTCAACATCACAATGAAGAAGGTAAACACTTTTCTTTCTATGGATGATGACTCGATTGGCATCTTATATGAATTATCTAAATGTTGACCTTAAGTTTGTAGAAGAGCAAAGACTAAATCTTTTTCTAAGTACAACAAGTTAAGTTTTGAATTGAATAAGTGTAGGGATGAATTGCTTATTTTAAAACAAGCTAAGCTTGAGGTTGTCACTTTGCAAATTCAAAACACCGAACTAGTTAAAAGAAATCAGAATCTTCAAGATGAACTTAAAAAGGCAAATGATGTTCTTAAAAGTTGGACTGCTAAGAATCCCAGGGTCTTTGATGCCGTGGGAGCCCCCAGTAGCAAGAAGAGAGTCATAGGTGAAGATCATCTCCCTGACTCTCTCAACAAAGACCAGTCTCCTAAGCCATTTGTGTCTGGTGGCATGATTACAAGTATGTTGGCTGATTCCAGTTCCTGTGAATGGATTGAACGAGTCAATCCTGAGAGTAAGCTTCCAAACTTCGATTCTGGAAGGATTCTAGAGCATGAAAGTCAAGCTCTAAAGAGCATGCTTGGACTCCCTGATGTGCCCAGTGGTACTGAACACATCTCTGAGTCCGAAGTAGAATCTCAAGCACCGCTTCCACCACTGAAACCTCTTCGTGGTGCCTTTGCTCCAAGCTCTGAGCTTACTCCACTACAATTCAATCCTCATTCACCAAAAGAAAGGTCCGGACTTGGTAGAACCATCCTACAAAGACAAGCAAAACTAATCCAACAAGAGTCTACTCCCACTGAAACTTCATCATCCACTATCCCCCAAGCTGATCAAATCCAAAGAATCGATGAACTTGTGAGGAAGCTTACTGAAAAAATTGAATCCATTGAAAAGGTCCCTGAACCAATCAAGGAGACAAAGTCAGCTTCCTCCAGTACCTCAAAGTCTAAGTCAACCTCCAAAAACAAACAAAAGTGTGAGCTGTGTCATTTCACCACCCATACCATCGACAAGCTGCTATAGAATCCTTTTTGCATGATCGCAAAAGGATGATCACAGACAGCAGATCATCCACAGTATAACAGTCAAGAAAACTATACCAAAGTTGGTCATCGGTATGCTTCATCCTCTAAAACTGCTCCAAAGAATAGAGCAAAACCTTTTCCCCTCTGCCCTCACTGTGGGTTCAATGATCATCATCAGGATGATTGTCTCATGAATACATGTTGTGATATATGCGGTAATCCAGCTCATGAGACATCCCAACATGACAGAATCATTCATGCAAGGAGAAATTCCAAACAACCAAGAGTCACTGAGTCATCCTCAGCCTCTAAATGCAAAACATGTGGTAGCACCATGCACACAACTACTGACCATGAATCGATTGCTAAGTTCAAAGAGACCTTGAGATCCAAGCCCACTGGTAAGTGGGTCACGAAGAGAAACTAATTCAGTTTACTACTTGTGCAGAGACATGCCAGGGAGCCTATCTGGCATCTAGACAGTGGATGCTCAAGAAGCATGACTGGTGTGAAAGAATATCTGCACAAGTATGTAAAGGAACCAGGGACCAAGGTAGTATTTGGTGATAACTCATCATGTCCCACTAAAGGTTATGGTTCAAGAACTGCAATGGAATAGTTTTCTCTAGAATAGCCTATGTCAACGGTCTCAAATACAATCTCATCAGTGTCAGTCAACTATGTGATGCAAAATTCATTGTACAATTCAATGATAAACAAGGTACCATTTTTAATGCCAACAAGGAAGTTGTGTTGATAGCTCCTAGGAGAGATGATGTCTATGTGCTTGACATGTCAACTCTCTCCCAAGATGGAACTTGTCTCTTTGCTAAAGCCACTGAAACTATCAATTGGTTGTGGCATAAGAGACTTTCACACTTAAACTTCAAAAACCTCAACAACTTGGCAAAACAACACAAGGTCCTTGGCTGCCATCACGGTCTTTGCAAAAGACAAACCATGCTCTGCCTGTGAAAAGGGTAAACACCACAGAGCATCATTCAAAACCAAACAAAATTTCTCCATCAAAAGCCGCCTTCACCTCCTGCACATGGATCTCTTTGGACCTGTCAGTCCCAGATCAATCCAGCATGAGAAGTATACACTTGTCATTGTTGATGAATTCTCAAGATACACTTGGGTATACTTTCTTTCTAAAAAGAGTCAAGCAGCTGATACAATAATGTCATTCATCAGGAAGATTGAAAACCAGAATGACATAACGTTAAACAAATCGAACTGACAATGGCACTGAGTTCAGAAATCAAGAACTTGAGAGTTTCTGTGATGAAAAAGGAATTTCTCAAAATTTCTCATCTCCTTATACCCCTGAACAAAATGGGGTTGCTGAAAGGAAAAACAGAACTCTCATTGAGGCTGCTAGAACTATGTTAAATGGCTCAGCCATCTCAAAACATTTCTGACTGAAGCGTCAAAACTGCCTGTTACACCCAAAACAGGTCAGTCATTGTCAAAAGACATAATAAAACCCCATATGAGATCTTCAAAGGTAGACTTCCCGACATCAGCTATTTTCATGTGTTTGGATGTCCTGTGTTCATTCACAACCACAAGGATCATCTAAGAAAATTTGATGCAAAAGCTGATGATGGATATTTTTTGGATACTCACCGATCTCCAAAGCCTTCAGGGTTTTAACACAAGGAGACAACAAGTTGAGGAAACCTTTCATGTCACCTTTGATGAAAGCACTGAAAGCATCAAGTTCACCAACACCTCAGTGGAAGAAATAGGAATTGATAACTCATCAAGATATCCTCCTGATGAGTACAACATTGAATTCAATTCCTCATATCAAGCGATCTTTGACATCTCATATTATGTCTTACCCCACAACCTACCTCAACCAACCATCAATGAGTTCATTGAAAATCTGTCTGTCCCTGCTGGGATATGTAACAATGATCCAAATGATCAGGAACCTGTAACTCATGTTCCTCAACCTGATCAAGACATCTCTACAGATGTTCTAAATGATTCTGTGGCCCTTGCACCTGAAATCATATCTGAACTCCCAGTGACATCTTCATGCTCGACCCCGGACCACAAAGTAAGTGGACAAGATCTTAGGACATTGAGCTTGTAAACATCATTGGCGAACCCACTGAGGGTATGCTCACTAGAAGCATGGCTGCTAGTCTAACTGCAGCTTCTGCCAATGAATGTCTATATGTTGATTACCTATCAGACATTGAACCCAAAAGTGTCACTGAAGCTCTAAAATACCCAAGCTGGGTTCAGGCTATGCAAGAAGAATTGCAACAGTTTGATAAAAACAAGGTCATGACCTTGATCAAATGTCCTCAGGATGTCGTAGTCATAGGAATGAAGTGGGTTTTCAGAAACAAAACTAATGAAAATGGCATGTCATTAAAAACAAAGCCCGACTTGTAGCCAAAGGTTACAGTCAACAAGAAGGCATTGACTATGATGAGACATTTGCTCTGTTGCAAGAATGGAAGCCATCAGGATCTTCCTTGCATATGCAACATACATGAACTTCCGGGTCTACCAAATGGATGTTAAAAGTGCATTCTTAAATGGTGATCTCAAGTAAGATGTGTATGTTCAAGAACCACCGGCTTTGAGAGTAGTGAATTCCCTGACTATGTCCGCAAGCTTGACAAAGCTCTTTATGGACTTAAACAAGCTCCCAGGGCATGGTATGAAACTCTCTCAGCCTTCTTGATACAAAACAAGTTTGTCCGAGGAAAGATAGACAACACACTGTTTGTCTATAGAACCCAACAGGATGTGATACTAGTCCAAGTGTATGTTGATGATATCATCTTTGGCTCAACAAACTACAAACTTTGCAAACAGTTTGAAAAACTAATGACAAAGAAGTTTGAAATGAGCATGATGGGGAACTCACATACTTTCTTGGACTACAAATCGGCAAACCTGATAAAGGTATATCCATCAGTCAAGAGAAATACACCAGAAATCTCTTGAAGAAATATGAGATATTTGACTATGCCTCGGTGAAGACACCAATGGTTCCACCTAACAACCTTGGGCCTGATCTCACTGGCAAATCAGTCAATCAAACTCATTTCAAGGGGATTGTTGGCTCACTGATGTATCTAACCGCTACTAGACCAGACATACAATTTTCAGTCTGTCTAATAGCAAGATATCAGTCCAATCCCAAAGAATCTCACCTCACTGCAGCCAAGAGAATACTCAGGTACCTGAAAGGAACCCCAAACCTTGGACTATATTATCCAATATGCTCTGGGTTTGATCTCAAGGGTTACTCTGATTCTGATTATGCTGGCTGCAACATGGACGAAAAAGTACCTCGTGGTCCTGTCAATTTCTTGGAGGAAAACTAGTATGTTGGAGTGCAAAGAAGCAACAATCAGTGGCTATGTCCTCACCGAGGCTGAATATGTAGCTGCAGCAGGATTTTGTGCCAATGTATTATGGATGAAAAGTCAACTCAGTGACTATGACATCCATTATAAAATGGTGCCCATCTTCTGTGATAACACTAGTGCAATTGCAATCTCCAACAACCCTGTTCTCCACCAACGAACCAAACACATAGATATCGATATCACTTCATCAGGGATCACATAATGAAAGGAGACATAGAACTTCATTTCATCCCTACTGAATATCAACTGGCTGATATCTTCACAAAATCCTTGGATGAACCTAGGAGACGAAAGCTGAATTGGGAATGCTTGACATTGAAAGTCAAGTATCATAAAACCAATCTCAGTAAGGCCTCTGAAATGGTTCATCCTCCCTGAAAATCCAAAATAAACCTCTCAGTGAATGAGTAAGACTCATTCTGGGTCCCTGACCCTTGACAAAGAGCATTGAATGAGTAACTAATGGTCCAAGTATCAGTTACTTTAATGTCCTAGGTTGGTAACTATGCCAATTTAATAAAGGAATATATGTCTCTTTGTCTTACTGTCATCCCACTTGGCATTTAATGCCTCTCACAAAAATATCAAATTGATATTTTAATCACTGCAAAAGTGCACTTTTTACTGTGCACTGCAACTGTTCCCTTGAAAATCGAGATTTTTACTGCGGGTAATGGAGTGGTAGCATTAAATGGGAAATTAAAAAGTCTTTCAAAAACCTTCTCTTAGTTTTTCCATTTGTGCACAAAACACCCCTCTTATCACTCTATAAATACCCTCTTCTCAAACACAATCAACACACACAAATCTTTTCTGCAATCAAACTCTGTCAAAATCATTTCAAAAAATTTCAAAACATTTGTGTGTGCTCAAAATCTCTTTTGGAAAACCTTGTAAACATTCACAAAAGTTTTTCTCACAAACTAGAGAGATCTAAACGTTTCGATTGTTCTTGCCAAACATTTTTTTAAACCCTAAAAACTTCTTTAATAGATATGGCTAGAACCCAATCTCTCCAGTTTGCTTCTCATGGGTAGGGATCTCACAAACGTTGAATTCAAAACAAACAATGTCATAGGTAATTTTGAATACCCTGAAAATGTCCCAACCTATAAAGACATTGTAAAATTTTTGTTCAACTGCCCACTCAAAACAGCCTTTGTAAAATGTCCTCAAGTAGTATACCCAAACTACCTTAGGGAGTTTTGGGCTACTGCTAAAGCCTTTGACCCGACACCTTCAACTGATGAGAATAACCTTAGACCACTCAGGAGTATCTCATCAGGTTCAGTCTTAATGGGGGGCAACAACATACCCTGGATTTCAAAACCTTTTGCACTTCAACAGGGTTAGATTACAACAAAGGTGTTTATGTCGCCCATCCTGAACCTTCCACAGTGAAGGATGGGTTAAAACAAATCGTTTTGGATCCCACATTTTTGGACAGGACCCCAGTCACTAAAAGTTCATTCCCCGTGGCTTGGAGGATCTTTTTCACTTTTGTGATTCAGGTCCTCGGCGGGAACCACTCATCCACTGAACAGGTTAACTCCATTCAGTTGATGATGGCATACTGCCTGATGAATGGGGTCACTGTCGACATAGGGGAGATCATTTACAGTGATCTTGTAACGAAGCTACAGAGCAAAACTAGGACGAAGTATATTTCGTATCCTAGGTTTGTCTCTTTTGCTTTACAATCGTTATCGGGTGCCAATTATACTCAGGATGAAAAATTTGGAAATTTACCCGGCATCCGAGTCCTTCAAACTTTCAAAAGGACCCATCCCTTGTCACACCTATAGAATTGACGGCCCATATGGTTGCTCTAAACAACCAGGAGGGATCAGTGTCTCCAAACCCTGCTCTTAAAAGGAAAAAGGGGAAGTCTCGATGGGACTAAGACTAAACCAAAGTCCCAGGGCCCCGAGGCTTCAGGAGCACCGCCTAAGAGGCACAAAAGGCCTGAGACCAAAAAGACACCCCGACCAGCAACAACCACCCCCGTGACAACGAAGGACACCGATACATCACGGTTAGTGCCCTTGGTCACACCTACTACTCCCCAAGATCCAGAGGGAAACAAACAACCCGCTGGTAGGGAGCGCCTTCCACAACGCCCAGTGATGACATTAGCAAATCAAAGCCTTTGTCTGAGGGCACACCGATCGATCCCAAAGACTCAGAGGGAATCAAACAACCCGCTGATAGGGATACAACATTCACTGACTCCGCTAAAGGCACTGGGAAACGCCCACCCGTGTCTCAGGGGTCACTGGGGGACAAAGACTCGGAGGGAAAGAAACAACCCGCCGATACGGAACCTTAAACCAATCCCGACTCCGAGAAGACAGGAAACTCCCACCAGTGTCCGAGGGGTCCACAGGGGACAAAGACTCAGAGGGATCAATACCACCCGCTGATATGGAACCCATTCCCACTCCCTTGTTAACGGTTGCTGAGGTTACTGAATTGCTACAATCTGATGATGACCTTGCTGAAAGTAATGATGAAATCTTATCACCGGAGAAGAAATGGACGCCGAGGTTCAAGCGAACAAGAACCTCACCGATCCACGGAGCATACTAAATCAGCAGTGCTAGCTGCCAATGATGACTCCTCTTCATCCACTGATGAATTTGCCAGATTTGATAATGTTCTCCCACTCACTGAAAGACAGCTCGTTCAGTGGATCACCAAAGCAACAAGAAGGTTATATTCTGGGGTCACTGACACATTATGGGAGCAACACACTGAGGCTGCTGCGAGCTATGCTGATCTAAAGGCTGAAGTACATGGTTTTGATGAAAATGTTCATGAGCATAGGGATCTGATGTATGACAACATTCACCGACTGGATGAAAACATGGCTAAATTCCTCAAACATCTTCAAGGTGTAGGAACCACGATAGATGAAATCCGGGAGTTTGTCAAAGAAGACCCAGCACTCAACTCTAAAGTGCTGGAGGCTACTGAGGCGCACTTGAAACAATCCTCCAACCTCACCGAATCGCTCAACATGCTCAAGTCTGCAAATGTTCAGGGTCTTCCATCCTCATTCCAGTCTCTTCAAGCTACATTGGACTCTATAAATACGCAGGTGACTACTTTAACTCAGGCCTCGTCTTCTATGGCTTGGAATCTTGGTCCACGAATGACGGCCTTGGAATTATCTCATGCGAACTTGGATGCAAAGGTCACTGGTCTTCAAGCAGATACTTCAGACATAAAGGCCATGATGACTGAAATCTATCGGGCCTTCAAAGGTCAAACTGGTCATCCCCTCAGCACCTACTCCAACTCTTGCCCTCACCGACGCTACGGCAACAGTTGAGGGGAGAATATTGTTGAAGAAACTCCTCTTCAAACTGAGGGGAGCGTAGACCACCGTCTCGGCAGCTCAAACATCATCATCATCAGCACCAGTCTCTGCAGTACCAATCTCATCACTACCACCTCCAAAGAACAACAGACACCTTAGCACCAATCATGACAACAACACCTCTCATCATTGCATCATCTTCCTCAGGACAAAGCAAGGGCAAAAGCATACTGACAACTACTGAACCTGAGAGGATTCCCTACAAAATCGGTGACACTGAATATCTCTTCACTCCTCAACAGCTAACGAAACACCTTGCTAAAGAAGAGAGGAAATTGAAACAAGCTGAGGATGAAAAGACAAAGGAGGCATTGACCAAAGTGATTGCCGAAGAAGCTAAAAATGTGGGAATAGATGCAAGCAAACTCAAAAAGGGTCAGCAGACAGAAGTTCATGGAAGCTCAGTCGCTCAAATGGCTGCAATGAGAGCTCGTATGAAGAAAAGAGAAAGAAAACTGAAGCTCTCGGCAAAACAGAATTAAAGAATATAACGGACAATGACCAGCGGAAGGCTTCTGAAAAATCACTGATGTCAAAATCATTCCCAACACCAAACCGTTGGCTATGAATGTCTACAGAGGAGATGACAAAAGACACTTGAAGTTCATGATCCATTAAAATTCAGTGACTTTGGGATCACTGAACTTGATGAACTTGGTCCGATCATTGGAAAGAAGCAAAACAAGGTGGTCAAGGAGATGATGAAGATGCTTAGCAAAAGATATGAAAGGCTAAGGGAAGCACCAACCCAACTGAGAATTCAGCCTGCCTTGATTGCACCTCAAGGATCTCAACCACAAGCTTCCACTGGCAAAAGGAAAAGAGTTGATTTCCAATCTGAGATCAAAGTACCTGGCCTTGAATGCAACAGAGAACTACCGAGGGAGTAAAGTTTGTAAACTGTCTAGTGATTGAAGAGCCTGAAAGAGGGCTATTCCACATTGATGTCTACGGGAACCCTACATTTCAAAGATGGAGTGACATTGATCAGGTGGAGTGGTGCAATGATCACTATATTCCTGTGGCCTCTCGATCCAATCCCCAAAGCGTCAGGTTCTGTCAAGACCTGAATGCCAAGATCAGAGACCATCCTGACAGGGAAACACTCATCACCAAGAAAGTGAAGCTTGAAGCACGGGTATCCATCCGGATTGACATCATTTTGTTTTATCTTTTGTACTAGTGATAGGAACTATGTAATCTGATCAATAAACGATGTATGTTTTATTCATTTACTCGGTGTTCCTTATTGTATTCATTAGTACATTCAGTGTAGGAAGAAGCCACTTGCTCACTTACACGATCAACCACTTAGGCTATTTGTATATCCAAATAGGGGGAGACTGTTGGGTTCAGTAAATACCCAAACCCCTTAATCTAGGATTTGAATAGAAAATAGCCCAAGTATTTAATCCGAACACTAATCAGGTCACTGAGTGCATAGCCTCTTAGTGAGTCATCTTCGGATACCCAGACGAGGCGAAGGAGTCTCTCCACTCAGTAAGGCGGAACTTAATGGGTGAAGACTGAGTCAAGAAGAAGATGATGGATTCGGTGAGTGATGACAATAACTCACTGAATCCCTAAGATTCCTCTCCAACTTCTTACACTGAAGACAAACTGAAGTAGAAGACTGAAGGATGTAAAGACTGAAGAAAGAGCGGGACAAGGTAGGAAAGTTTGAATCGGATAAGACGAAGTCCTTATCAACCAAAGTCAACTTTCCCTGAATGGCAAAGATCAGGCTCAGTGTCATCACCGAGTTTAGGAAAGTAGTCTTGTCTCTTACCTAGAATAGTCTTTGTAAACAGACAAAATACATCAGTATTTTGTCTTCGTATGATGTCTTTGTCACTTAGGAAAGAGTCAAATATCATACATGTATAAATAGCATAAGAGATGGAGTGAAAAGATTAAGCTTGTGAATTGTAAAACACACATACACGCAAGCCATTTTTTCACTCCTCCAAATACAACTTAGTTCCTGAGATAGCTCAGTGAGCTCTAAGAGTTGTGCTCAGACTTAGCCTGAGCTTAGAGAGGAATCACCCAACTTTGTCATTTCAATCCCAAGTACTATTCCGCAAGTACTTGGGTAACGTATTCTTTGTTGAATTATTTCTAATAAGAATATGACGTTGAAAATTACTAAGTGTGTTTTCTTTATGTTAATTTCAGTCATAGTTCACTTTTAACTTGTTTTAAAACTGTTTTAAACGATAGTGAACGGGGAACAACAGTTCTTCATTTTTAGCTTATTAGGAATCTTGTACTTAAGCTCAAAAGTAACCCCATAATCTGTTTTTAGCCCATTAGCTCAATACATCAAATCTGTTCAATCAGCTTAAAAGAAGTTAAGGGTTGTTGTAACTTGTTGCTTTTGAGTTCTTTTAGCTTATTAGAGCTTGTGTAACAGTTTGGTGCCCTTTTGGTACTCTTTGGCTTATTCAAGTGCTTATTTCATGAGCACTTGTATTGCAGTTTCATAATCTCACACACAAGCCCATGTTTTTCTATTTTTCCTAGATTCAGTATATTATTTTAGAGTTATCTTGAATTTTTCAGATTTTTCCTAGCCTGTTTGCTATTTTTCTGCATTAAAATCAATTTTTAGCACTTTTTAAATAGCTTTTAATTTAATTAATTAAGAAAAAGTTCAAAAAAATAAGTTTTCAATTTTCTTAGGTTAAGATAAATATAAAAAGCCAAAAAAATATTTTTCTAGATTTTTCTTAGTTAAAATTGTATTTTTAAATAATTTAATTAGTTTTTAATAGTTTTTAATTCCTAGAAAATTCATAAATAATCAGAAAAATATAAAAATAGTTTTGAAAATTCTATTTTGTTATTTTAGATTTTTCAAAGTCCTAATTTTATTTTTCTAGTTTTATTTCCTATTTTCTTGTATTTTAGGTTATTATTAAATAGTTAAAATTAGTTTTTAATTAATAATAATTAAATAAATAGTCATAAAAATAATTTTCTTTTTCTTATAATTTTCTTTTATCATTAGGATTTTAAAAATATCATTTTCATATTTTTAGGATTAATATTGTGTAAGTTTTACATTTTCATTTGTACGTTACGTAGTTTTAAATTCAAGTTTTATAAAAACATAAAAACAAAAACATCATTTTGCAAATAGTGATAGCGTTTATTTAATATTTTTTATCTTTTTAATTTCCTTTAATTTGCATTTAAGCCCCTGTAGTTTATGGGCTTTCTCTTGAGGTATAGATCAATCACTATCCTTTCCCTTTCAAATCCTCTCGATCACTTTACGTTTGACTATTCTCGCACAGTTCGTTGGGACTTAACGACCTGGGGAAACACTATACTCTGCTGATCTTTATTGCTTTTGTGCTTAAACTGTTTTAAGTTTCTTACGGTCGGCCATTCACAAGTGGCAGGCTTGAGTGATAAAACTTGACGGTTTTGCACGGATCAAATTTTGGCGCCGCTGCCGGGGAGCAGTGCTAATAGTCTTACGTTTAGCAGATTAGTGATTTGAATATTCACTCCTTGTTTATACCATCTGTATGTATTTATATTTTCTTTTAAAAATCAAAAACCCAAAAAGATTTTCTTTCTTATTTTTACAAAATGTTTATCCAAAAATACCAAAAAAATTCCTCTTTACCCTCTTACCCTTTTGATTCTTCATTTCTTACCCTCTGAAACCCTTTGATTCTTTCTATGTCTTATCCTCACCCTCTTGGTTGTCAATGGTGTGGTGGTCCTTATAATGGTGGCAATTGCCCCAGTTGTAGCATGGTGGAATCAGGAAACGGGTCTGTCTATAACCAGGATCCTTATTCCTACCATAACACAACTGATTTATTCCATCAGCTACCACACTGTGAGACTCAGCAGTTTTCCTGTTGTGAGTACTGTGGTGGTTCACACTACAGTTCCGATTGTCAATCGGGAAACACGCTTGTCTATGAGCAGGTTCCTGATAACAATTATGATTACAACACATATGACTCACAGCCACATCAGTTTTACTGTTGTGAGTATTGTGAAGGTCCTCATTCTAGCTCGATTGTCAAACAAGGAATCCATTTCCTTGTAACAATTACGACTCTTCGTATCATGACCAACCTCCACAGTACCAAGTGAATCAGGCACCACCTCAGCCTGAGCCACTTCCTCAAAATCTTCTCCTTGATCTTTTGGATTTAGTGAAAGATTTGAAGGAATGTAAACATTCCCAAGATAATCCAAATGAAAAATCCATGGAAGTTTTGTTAGCTGAAGAGCGGACTGCTAAATTAGATTCCCAGATTGCCTTTGAAAAATCTGTTAAGGAATCAATTGCAAAAGAAAAAGCAGCCAAATCTAGCTCTCGATTCCGTTTCATTCCTGATGACGATGATGATGAAGTTACCCTTGATATTAGTCAATTATGTACAAGTTCATCAAGTTCATCAGTTGAAATTCCTTCCATGAAAAATCAGGGAGAAAAGACTATGATGGAATTACTAGCAGAAGAACAAATGGAAAGTATAAAACATATGTATGCTAGTCCTTCTAAACTCCCTCAGTCTATTGTTATCACACCCGAAGCTCCCACTCACTCTCTGAACATGGGGGACGAGCATCTTGACACTGTTCCTGAAAAGGAATCGGACGAATTCATAAAGTCTAGTGTTGAGAACCTTGTCCCAATCCCAAGAGAGTCACAGGGAATTCTTGATCATGTGTGTGATATCCCTCCTCCTCTTGTCTTCCAAAATGATCATATTGAGATGTTCTCCGATTCTAATGATAATGATTCGTTATCTTGTGGAGACATCAGTTATATGGAAGAATTACCTTCTGAGCTTGTTAGCTTAGAAGAAGAGAATGATAAAGTTACTGACACTGAAATCAAAGATGAAGCACTTCGTGCAACATTACTGAATGTCAGTCTTCTCATTTCTAAAATCGAGGCTTTCAATGAAAAACCTATTTCATCTCCTATCCCCATTAAGGATAGTGACATTCTTTCCGATGATTCTATTCCGGAAATGGAAGCCTTCTGTTTTGATAATATGGGAGAGAAGATTAGTGGCAGTACCACTTTTCATTCTCATAATTCTCTCCCCGATTATGAATCATTTACATTGGATGAGTTCACCAGTGAACCCACTGATATCAATTCTGAATATGATTCATTTACCTTCGAGGAGTTCTCCTGTGAACTTACTCATATCATATCTCCGCCGGAGTATGATAATTTCTACTTTGATCTAGACACACCCATAATATGTCTTGATCAAGTGAACTTAACTGAGGAGATTCATGAAACTATGAATTCTCCTATTGAGGATGAAGAGTTAGTCATGATTTGTATCATGATTTTCTTTCTTTTCTTCATATATCCCGTGGCTTCCCCTGTTCTTCACTCCTTCGAGAATGAAGACATTATCTTTGACCCAGGCATTTCCATGTACCAATTGTGAGCCGGGTCTGTCTGTCTCTGTATCTCATCGGTGTGGAACTTTCACGTGCTTCAAATGTTTGTCCAAACATCTTGAATGAAAGTCCGATGGAGATTGTCTCTTCCACTTACTTCCCCATGAACAAATTAATTCGGGGTCGAGTCAAGCTAGCGACTCGGTAATCAAAAACAGTAGTTAAACATGGGTTTTCACCCGTGTGTACCACCTAAGTGTGGGGGAGATGCCCCACATGTTGTATATAGATCTTAAAAATGAATGAAAATTGTAAATACTAAAAAAGAGAATAATTGTTGTGTTTTTACACTTAGCTAGTAATGTTATCTTTTTACGTTCTAAGTTTCGGCATAACAGCCGGTACTTTGAATATTGAGGACAATATTCATTTCTAAGTGTGGGGGGGAAATTCTGGCGAATTTTGATCATAAATGTACCCTTTTAATCCCTTTTCCCCCAAAATGGCCAAATTTTAAAAAAAAAAATTTAGTGGAAGTACTATGTACTAAACACAACAAATGGTAATCAGTCCACCATGTCTAACCCACATAAGGATTGGCTAATCCAGGAACAAACGGCTCTTGGTAAAGATATCTCAAATCCGTTGACGGCTTGCAATTTGCCCAAAATTGTATGGTATTCAGCTCACCATATCCTTAAAAGTGAAGAGTTGGCTAGCCCGCAATTTTATGGCTTGTGGTAAAGGCAGTGGAAAAACCATAATTGGTAATCAGCTCACCAAAGATAATATTGATAATTTATCTAAGATTTGGCTAGTCTAAAAGCAAACGGCTTCTGGTAAAGACAAATCAAAACCGTTGAAAGCTGATGATTTGCTCAAAATCATTTGGTTATCGGTGTACCAAGGTTCTTACTTGAACTGAAACATTTGGCTACTCCAGAAGTAATGGCTTTTGGTAAAGAGATGAAATCCATTAATTTTTCTTAAAACATTGCTAGGGACTAGCAATATCTTAGTGTGGGGGATTGATGAGTGTCTAAATACTCATCATTTTTGTACCATTTAAACTGCAAAAACATCTGAAAACACTCAGAAATGCATCAAAATGATAAAAATATCACAAATAAGTGTTTTATGTGTTTTAAATGCAAAAATATCAAAATCTGGTGAAAAACGTATCAAGTTTGCATAATTGGCAGTTTTAGTCCCCCAAGTTTCAAAAATTGTCAAAAACAGTCCCTGGTAAAACAAAATAAAGAAAAATGTTATTCAAGGTCCCTGAAATATTCTAAATTGTCAAAAATGGTCCTTGAATAAATCTTTTGTTAAATGGCAGGAAAGGTCCTTGAACTTTCATAAAATGTCAAGTTTGGTCCCTGGAAAATTGAAAATGTCAAAACTGGTCCTTGTACTATTGGAACTTGTCAATATTGGTCCCTTGTGACAACTTTGGGAAATTGGCAGGATTGGTCCCTCAAGATTTCAGAATTTCAAATAAGCCCTTGTCATAATAAGCCTAAGATAGCCTTGTCAAAACTGCATTTGACCCCTGCCATATACTGCTTTTGACCCCGGCCTTTAAACCTTTGACCCCCCTGTCATTAGCTATTTTGGACCCAAAGTCAAATCTATCCATTTCCCTCCCACCTCCTGCTTCCCCACCACTTGCCCTGCTACACCCTGCAACCTCTCACCCATCACCTCCCACCTCACCTTATCTCCTCAAAACCTCACCCACATCATCATCACACCTAGCCACCCCCCCTAGTTGCTAGCTCAGTCCACAGTGGTCAAAACCACCTTTCCCGCCAAAAATCATCAAAAGGCCAAACTGACCTCTATTCACCCATTGGCTCCAAAAAGAGGTGGGATACTCTCAGAAGGACACGTGGAAGATTTCTAATGCATAAAAGAGGAGGAAGAATCAAGAGAAAGAGTAGTAGTTAGCTTTTTAAATTTATGTATGTCGTTTTATCTTCAAATGTCTTAATTAGCTCTAAAATTTGTAATCTCAAGCTTTATGGTACTTAAACTAAGTTGCTTAGTTATTTTAATTCATCTTGAACCTTAAATCAAAGTTTCAATTTAGTTTCATAAGTTCTGGTTCACTGTTACAATTTTCAATGTCTAACTCTTATGTTTAAGCTTCAATAAGCTTCATTTAAACTCAAACAGGCTTATTTAAGCTCTATATATCTTTTTGTAAGCTTGGGAAAACAGTTTCAATCAAGTTCTATTGTGGTCAACAAAAGTCAAATGAGAAGAAGAATTTGGTTAAACAGGCATGGAAATGGTTACAGGTTGATGCAGAGCTGGTATTTGGATTGGAATTAGCTTAGAATAGTAGTGTATGGGTTCTGTGTAAGCTGCAATATAGGCTGGACCTTTGTGAGCTTCTTGTTCTCATTTTCACTTTTAATGCAGTTTAATATTGTGCTCATGTTTGAACTTGTGGTCATTGATAGTTTAATCTTGTTTAAATAGTAGTAATTAGTGTAACTATAGTTATATTAATCATTGGTTTGTGCTAGTTCAGTGTTTGGCTCAATTAAAATTGCAAAACAGTTATTAAAAGGTTGTTTGGATCTATGGCTAAATCTGTCTTTTAGGTTAGTTCAGTGGGTGAGCCCTGTTGCTTCATGCTTGTCTAGTTCATTTGAACTCATTTGAGTCAATTATCTGCACTTGCAACTTTAAAAGTCAACATAACATACATCTGTCTCTATCTGTTTAACTGTTATGATTTAGAAAAATCAAAATCTTGTTCTGTGTTTAAATTACATAGAAATAGATTGCATTGAGCTTAATTCCTCATATTTCATCATATGCAGTCCTTAAATTGGTTCCAAAGTTCACAAAAGTCAAGTCTTCACAACTATTGTCAAAAGTCAAAACTAAAAAAAACCTGTTTTCACCCAACTGAATTGATTTTTCATGGATTTATCTCTGGGTCAAAATCAGTGAAACTTGTGGTTTTGAAAACTTCTGTTGGTCTATTTTGTTATTACCATTTTAGTAGATTTTTGTCATTTTTTTAAAAAGCTCAAAACTGCTCATCAACATGGTCCCAATTGCCCTGTACACACTCAGTTAATACTGAGTGTGCACAGGTAAATTGCAAAGCTTGTGTCAAGCTCATTTGAGCTTGACCAAAGCTCATATTTGGTTCACAAGTTCTTGGCCATGTCCAGTTGAGGTTCCCACTTCTGTTCTTCATTTTTAGCTTATTAGGAATCTTGTACTTAAGCTCAAAAGTAACCCCATAATCTGTTTTTAGCCCATTAGCTCAATACATCAAATCTGTTCAATCAGCTTAAAAGAAGTTAAGGGTTGTTGTAACTTGTTGCTTTTGAGTTCTTTTAGCTTATTAGAACTTGTGTAACAGTTTGGTGCCCTTTTGGTACTCTTTGGCTTATTCAAGTGCTTATTTCATGAGCACTTGTATTGCAGTTTCATAATCTCACACACAAGCCCATGTTTTTCTATTTTTCCTAGATTCAGTATATTATTTTAGAGTTATCTTGAATTTTTCAGATTTTTCCTAGCCTGTTTGCTATTTTTCTGCATTAAAATCAATTTTTAGCACTTTTTAAATAGCTTTTAATCTAATTAATTAAGAAAAAGTTCAAAAAAATAATTTTTCAATTTTCTTAGGTTAAGATAAATATAAAAAGCCAAAAAAATATTTTTCTAGATTTTTCTTAGTTAAAATTGTATTTTTAAATAATTTAATTAGTTTTTAATAGTTTTTAATTCCTAGAAAATTCATAAATAATCAGAAAAATATAAAAATAGTTTTGAAACTTCTATTTTGTTATTTTAGATTTTTCAAAGTCTTAATTTTATTTTTCTAGTTTTATTTCCTATTTTCTTGTATTTTAGGTTATTATTAAATAGTTAAAATTAGTTTTTAATTAATAATAATTAAATAAATAGTCATAAAAATAATTTTCTTTTTCTTATAATTTTCTTTTATCATTAGGATTGTAAAAATATCATTTTCATATTTTTAGGATTAATATTGTGTAAGTTTTACATTTTCATTTGTACGTTACGTAGTTTTAAATTCAAGTTTTATAAAAACATAAAAACAAAAACATCATTTTGCAAATAGTGATAGCGTTTATTTAATATTTTTTATCTTTTTAATTTCCTTTAATTTGCATTTAAGCCCCTGCAGTTTATGGGCTTTCTCTTGAGGTATAGATCAATCACTATCCTTTCCCTTTCAAATCCTCTCGATCACTTTACGTTTGACTTTTCTCGCACAGCTCGTTGGGACTTAACGACCTGGGGAAACACTATACTCTCCTGATCTTCATTGCATTTGTGCTTAAACTGTTTTGAGTTTCTTACGGTCGGCCATTCACAAGTGGCAGGCTTGAGTGATAAAACTTGACGGTTTTGCACGGATCAGTGACTCGGGGAGTGGAGTAGGGCAAGGAAGGTGTCCTTGTAGTCGAACCACTATAAATACTTGTGTCGTGGTGATGTGCTTCTTACTCTTCATCTTTCATTACATGTTTATATATCTATCTATCAACGTCCAACATAAACAACCAAATAGATTGACATAAGTCGATCTAATTATTTAAAAGGAAGTTTTAAATTGGTAAAACTATTCAACCCCCCCCCCTTCTAGTTTTCCACAATTGGCATCAGAGCTTCGTTACCAAGTTTCTTAGAGTATATTGTACTTTGAAAACTTGATACGATCCGTGTATGTTTAAAAACTACAAAGAAGGGAATTTCTCAAAACAAAAAGTCATGTTTTTAGAAATCTTCATTTTTTTATGTTGGATAGTGATAGATCATTCTAACATTTTCTTTTGAGAAATCTTCATACTAGAATTCTTCCAATGACTTTGTTCTATCTGAAGAAAAAGAAGTCAACACCCAAAGAAGAATACAAAGTAACCACAACTTGCTTTTCCAAAATACTATTAAGTATTTTTAAAGCTCATGAAGTTTTTCGCGTCCATGGTTTCTAAAACCATACAAAGGGAATATAGCAAAGGTATGTTCTCTTAGTTATAATTAGTTGGTCAAAAACGTGATAATTGCTTGAGGATAAAATGGTGATATATGCTTCTCTCTTATAATAAGCATAATATGAAAAGTGTTTTGTTGATTTTTTTTTCTTTGAAGTTTTGTTGTTAGATATCTTGTTAATCAAGCTTGAATAAAGGTAAAAATGGGTAATATAACTTCACTAAAAAGTCTACAAAGGTTAAACCTTTTCGTCGGGTTAAAACATGCATTTTTGTATTTCTGTGTCAGATCTGCGGATCTCTCAGTTTACACTGGATGGATCCCTCAAGCAAGGGATCCGTGGGATCCGTGGTACAGAAGACAGTTTTTGTCTGAATTTCAAAATTTCATAACTTTTTAACCGTAAGTCGTTAGAAGTCGTGCCACCTATCATCTTAAAGGTATTTGAGTCTAATTTCATTTAAAAATGATTTCATAAACTGATTCAAAACAAAAATTTACAGAATCATTGTTTTATAATAGAAAGTTATTTTTTGGTCATAACTTTTGCACAACTTTTGATCTAATTGGAGACGGATGTTTTTCATCTTTGAATAACAATGTGTCCTCTTTTGAAATTAAGGTTTTGATCATATTTATGAACATAAAAGAAACTAATCAAGCTTGGTATACATGTTTATATTTAACACAAAGTGATGAAAAGAACTTTCGTATGCTATGCTAAATGATTAATTATCTTACCTTTCATCACTTGATTATTTGCTTATCTCAAATAGTTTTTGTGCTTGTCTGTTTGAATAACATATGTGGTTTCCTCACCTTGCTATTCATTCTCTTGTTTGTCGATTTAGTAATATTCTACTAATCAATGTGCTATTTGAAGGAGTGTTTGGGATAACATCTAGTTGTGTCGAAAATGTTAGTTTAGATACTTAAATAAGTCATATAGGTTGAAAAATGTTTAAAAAATATAACACACTAAATGGATTTTTGATTGAGTTTGTCATGTGTGCAACATAAATGTTTTATGTGCTTATATGATTTCCTTTGTTCTTGTATCATGTTGGAATCGCTCCTAACACGTAAATGGAACGACATTACGGGAATACATTATCTATCTTATTTAGCCGAACACAAGGACTAGTTATGTCATAGTTTAATAGTTATGTATGTGCTTGGCTATAAATACCCCTCCATACTTCCATGGAGGGGTGAGTCTCATTAGTGTATCTTTCACCTTTCATTAATAAAACACCTAGTATTCTCCCTTCTTTCTCTAGCTTCTCTCTCTAACTTGAAGATGGCTTTCTTCCATCTTTCAAGACCTCCCGATTCACCAAATCACCATAAATACGATCCTAACATTGGTATCAAAAGCAAGGTTGGTTTTTCATTTGTTGTTGATTTTGGTGATGTTATCTTGTTAATATTCGATATTGTAAAATCTGTTTTTAACAAAGCTTCAACCTTTCACGTATGTTTTCAGTTTTAACTGATTTTTACAAGTGATGTATCATTTTGGTTAAAAAAAAAGTCAAACAGATTTATGTTAATATTCATCAGTCTGTTTCTTGTGTCTTAATAGTCCAAATTTCAGTCTTTTGATAACATTTTTTGTGATTTTTTTTTTTTACCAATCTCGTGACTGTTTTGTGGTCAATACATGGTCATTATTCATGGTCAAACGGGTAATATGGATGCCTTTTCTGCAAATCTTTCTAGGTTTCTTTATGCTGAACGGAAAAGTAGTCGGAAATGGTCGCCGGAAAAATGGTCAAATGGTCAAAACCCTATTTTTACGCTTAAGACTCATCTTCAGACTAAGTTACGAGTAACTTGGAAAGTTACTCGTAAGGACTTTTTGTTTACGCGTATAGTATCATTACGAGTAGAATCATTTTACGCATAAGGTTATAAAATTTACGCATAAGCTTTATGCTTACGCCTAAGAAACCCTACGCGTACGCTGTGTTTACGCCTAAGGTCTTTTTCTTGTTTACGCATAAGAAAACGAAAAAAAAAAAAAAAAAAAAAACAAAAAAAAAAAAAAAACAAAACAACTTCTAGACCGAGACCTCATCAAAATACCAACAACATCCAGTCCTCATATTTTATCCTCATTGGTACTCAACAGTTTAAACAAAAGAAAAGAAGAGGATAAATTGTAAATAACCTAAAACAACTATTGCCATAAACATCAATTACATCATCTAATCCTACACCCCAATCACCATCAGTCATAACAGACGCAACCATTAAAAAATCCAACTTACTCGTCTGTCCAATGTCTTATTCAATATATGAACTTTTAAAAGTAAGATAGATCAACCAATTGGTTTCCATCAGACTTTCGTTCAAACCAAAACAAAAAAATTGAACCTACCCGAGACCATATTTCAGATCTTGAAGCCAAATCGTGTGATTTACAAGAACCAAGCATGAACTTGAAAAAATAAATAGCGGATGAATGTTTTTTAATTGCTTGTGTTTCGAAGTAAAATAAATGAAGATGAAAGGTTCTCGTGTGGTTCGTGTTTGTGTGTTGATCATTGATTAACTCTGGTTTTTTTTGTTGAAGGCTTTTGGTGAAGAGAAAAGATAAGAAACTGATGGGGGCGTGTGTTTGTGATGATGAGTATTAGGGTTACCCAAATTTAGGGTAGTCATTTATATAAGGGATTATTTGTTTGGTTTAACTGATTTTTTTGGTGCGTGGATTGGATCAGTAGTATTGATTGTTTTGGGCCCGAGTTCTCTTATTCGAATTTGACTGTGACCGCTTATATTTTGGGCTTAAAAGTTAAATACTCAAACGAGATATGGACGGACATTGTTTGTGACAATAGTTGAAATGGGGTTGTAATTTGCGTTGGGTTATATCGAAAGGTATTGGATTCAATTGTCAGTATTCAAATGTATTTTTCATACATTGAATTATTTTTCGGTATAACTTGCGGGTAAGAATGAGTGGTATATTTTGGTATTATAATTTTCACGAGGATACATTTTTTACAAGATCGGGAAAAACCATTATCAAAGTTCATTTAAACCTTTAACAAAGGCTAGTTTTGAGCATTTAACCGTAAGATGTGACTACGGCGATAATTCATTATTATTTATTTAAGGTTTAAGTAGGTATCACGGATGCGTGTACTTAGTATCTGAAGATATCGGGGTTGGTTGGATGCATGATTTATCGAGATCCTTGTTCGAGCTCTAACCGTTACGAATGACAAAGACTTGAGTTATCTAGTTAAACCTGATGTAAGGAGTTACGTTGTTGTGCTCACAGCTTATAACTATCACTTTTAAGGAGTTACGTTGTTGTGCTCAAGTGTCACACTAAGGTGTGGATAATTTGAGAAACTTTAAGTTTACCCTTTTTCGATGGTGATAAGAAAAAGGGTTCTTCGTCTGACAATAGTGCAAGTTTAAGTCACAAGTTCGGGTTATTCTACTTCAGTCTCAAGTTCGTCATATTGGGTTTTCTCCATCAGTATTCACTACAAAAAGCCGTCAGAATGATAATGGGGTCAGTAAAGAGTTAGCTGAGAAGAGTATACACGAGTAGAGAAGTTTTATCAGCAGTTGATTCTCACGAGATATTTATGGTACTTCACAATTTTTCGATTAATTAGACATACATGGTTTCGCTGTCTTCAATTCATCATCAACATACGTGGTATATGATTCTGATTCATTGAAAACATCGGGGGGAAGAGAGTATAGGTGGTGTCTGCTTCCTTTGATGTTTTTGTATTTTTTTGCGAAAACCCTCTCCTTTCATGAATTTCTTCAATCAGGGGGAAGAAATGAGACGATCTGTGGTTCAAACGTCTCACTTTGGTGTTATCGTCTCACTTTCACAGAGTTATCGTGTGTGAAGTTACCTAAATAGGATGTTATGATGCCTCACACACGGTCATTTTATCGAGTAATTGCAGATTCACTGGTAACTATTATTCCGATAGACCGCAACATTCGGGGGGAAGTCATTTCATTTCGTCTTTCGTGGTTTGTTTGGTGTGAAGCATCTACATACGTGAGAAGATCTTGTTGATTTCTTGCATGTTACTCCCGAACGGATTTTCCGCATAACAAGTCGATTTACCTTGTGTGGTTTCTTGCTCATCTACAAATTTCGCTGTGTACTGAAAATTTCAAAAGTTAGAGGAAATGTTCACTACATCAAGGTTTCGAATCTGCTGAAGACGGTTGTCAGTTTGGGGGGAAGCTGATTCAGAAACTTCGCCGAAAAGGAGTGTACGGAGAAGCTGCTAAAGACATGCGACATGAATTGGGGGGAAGTTAATCCAATTCTTGCATATTACATCATTTGCCTACAAGTAAAGAAGACAGTTCTCAAGTCGAGGTACAAGAAGAAGACAAAGAGCGTAAACTTTCATCATCCTCGGCATTTGAAGAGCTTATGAAGATCTTTCTTTATTTATTTTTTATACTTGTAGGAAATGTTGTAAGTAATCCCTTATGTCGTCCCATTGGGGGAAGATTGTTGGAATCGCTCCTAACACGTAAATGGAACGACATTACGGGAATACATTATCTATCTTATTTAGCCGAACACAAGGACTAGTTATGTCACAGTTTAATAGTTATGTATGTGCTTGGCTATAAATACCCCTCCATACTTCCATGGAGGGGTGAGTCTCATTAGTGTATCTTTCACCTTTCATTAATAAAACACCTAGTATTCTCCCTTCTCTCTCTAGCTTCTCTCTCTAACTTGAAGATGGCTTTCTTCCATCTTCCAAGACCTCCCGATTCACCAAATCACCATAAATACGATCCTAACATATCATTTTCTAAAAACAACAAGAATGTACATCGGATCATAACCTACACTTGTGTTGATAATGTACTCTCCCATTTTCCTTTTCATGATCGCTCTCCAAGCTTCATAGTAGGATTGACAACTTGATTATTTTATCCGATATACTCAAGTAAATTATTTTGCAACGCAAATATAATTGTTCATATCCGAAAATCCAAACTCAAGCTTTCCAACAACATATGTTGAAGTAGCTCACACAACCATTTTTGTTCACCTTATGGACAACTTTAGATTTTTATTTTTAAACATGGCACCTTTGTCACCTTAGTAGTTTCAAGAATAATATTAATAAAAATGAAGCAAAGTATCATCATTGTTACTCTTCGATAGGCCATTGTAGGAATATAAATTTTCCTAACTTGAGAATGAATACTGGAGAACTTATTGCACTAGAAACTCAATTTGACCTAACGGTTGAATTGCTTCCTTGATGGAAGTTGGGTATGTGGAATCACCCGTAAAAATGGTCGTGTTTAGCTGTAATTGAGCACCGCTAGTAGTAGTCTCATATTCATTCGCTCACTTGAGAAATCTATACTCCTATGTTTTCCTAAAGTAAGTCTACAATGGAAATACTTTGAGTTGAGTAAGTCTACAATGGAAATACTTTGAGTTGTCTTAAGATTACTAATGAAACAAGCTATAAAATTAATTTTTCTTTTAGTTAATCACAACCACTTGCCTCATCAAGCGATTATCTTGCTTTGATCGAGAAGAGCTACCTGACTTCACGGATGAAGTTCATTGTATGCTAATCACCATCCGTAATGACTATACATAGCTCATTGCTTCCGTTGACCAAAACAACAACTCCGGATGAAGTATAGGATTTTCTTGAACTAGCACCTCACAACTCTATTGTCATGAATACTATCAATTACTCTTTTCTTTCTTGACATATACCTTGCACGTCATTGTTAATACAAAAGATTTACTAATCTAGATCGTAAATATGTTTTGAGTTTCTTAAATAGTGCTTGTTAAGTTTGATAAACCTCTGTGTTATTTGTGAGCTCGATCTCATTTGATATCTTAGTGTTAGAAACCCTTTAAACCAACCTTGGAATATAATGCATTGTCAAGATCATTGCATACCTTTAGTAAAGGTTCTGCTGAGCAGATGGACGGATCCCAAAGTTTGTGCTAGACGGATCCCTACTTTTAGGGAACCGTGGGATCCGGCAAACAGAAAATGCAATTGCAAGCATTATATTTCAATCATGTCCTTAGAACATCTCACACTAAGCTAAACATAGTGTCTTAAGGCAAATTAAGTCCTTATCAAGTTAAGTAGATCCTTTCCTACTCAACTCACCTAGATCATACTCAAGACGCTTGTAGATCTATCGTTTTCACTTAAACCCATTACTCTTCCGCTCTCTAGATCACTCATCATTCTCACATCTAGAAATCTTTTGATTATGGCAAAATTGATCATAATCATCCTTACCTCAAAATTGATCAAAGTTGATCAAATTCTAGTTTTCCCATCTCAAAGCCTTTAGGATATTTTCCAAAACACTATCCTAAGTCACAACCTGATCTCTAGGATCATTTAGCTTCAATTGACACTCTCATCTTTAGTGTCATCCTTGTTCATTCATTGGTACTCATGAAAGTTCCAAATCCTTCCATAAAAGGCAATCATTAGCTACATCACTCATTACCTTCATGTACTTAAGCGCCCCTTCATTTAAGACACTTAAGAGGACTAAAACACTCAAGGTGATATAGATCTTAGATCTTAAAAACATCATTTCTACTCTTCCATAGCTGCTGAGAGCCGGATCCCTAGGATTAACCTAGACGGATCCCCCTGAGGAGGGAACCGTAGGATCCGTGAGACAAAAAGCTATTTTTCTACTAACTTGGATCACATATGCAGGAAATTGTGCATTATACTTGTTTTCTAACCTTTGTTTTGTAGTTATTCAATCTACACTTAAAGCATTTGACACCCTAAAGCAAGGGGGAGCTTTGTGTCAAAACAATACATTGCAAATTACTTGCAATATTAGGATTACATTTCTCGACATCCCTTTGCAAATTGCAATCATCAAGGGGGAGCACACTCGTCACTTAGATGAAATCTTTTGTAAACAAACTAGCTTAGTATTACTTTCTTGACGCCCTTACATAGGGATGGACTCGTCAAGGGGGAGTTAAGACGAGATCCTTTCTCGTTATTTGCTCTCTAATATTTTTTTCTTCACATAAAACAATGTGTTAGCTTCTTTTCGAAGCTCTTTTTGTTTCGACAAAAAGGGGGAGAAGAAAGTAAAAACTACAAATTCAAACTTTTACGAATTTTAGATTTTCCTTAAAATAATTTTATGTTTTGTCATCAACAAAAAGGGGGAGATTGTTAATACAAATAAGCCATAAAAACGTTTATTTATATTTTACGATCTTCTAATGTTTTGTCGATAACAAACGTAAAATCATTTTTAACGAAACAAATAAAATACGTAAATGGTTTGAACTAATAGTTTCTAACATATTCACATTTTCACATAAAACACTAAAATAAGTATAAGTGATTTTATGATTTAATATTACATATGTACAACAACTAGTGTTTACATATTTGGGTAAAATATACACATAACTAGTATGTAGTATATTGGGTTAGCACATACTTAAACTAAGTATACTAAAATGGGTAAAAACAAGTATATACTAAGGTAAAAACTAGCAAATGGTATTGACCCATAACCCATGGTTTTATATATACCACTTAACCAAGTTCATTGTATCCTTAAGGTACATTGTATCTAGAAAGAAAACCATGGATCAACCCATAACCCATGACCCATGACCCATAACCAAAAATACCCATGGGCAAAGAGGAGAGTTCCACGGATCCCTGGCTTTGTGCTAGCCGGATCCCAAGTAGAAGGGATCCGTGGGATCCGGGGAACAGTAGAGAACTTTCTCTATAAATAGAGAGTCATTTCTTCCTTTCTACTCACCACTTTCACACATACTTTCTCCAAAGTATTATATCTCTCTAACCTCAGATCCAAGAGATCTATGTAGTTTGTCTTTTGTTTTTGTGTGATCTTCTAGGTTCCTCTTAAAGGCGAGATCACCACTTCTTGAAGTCAAGCAAGCTCAAGTCCATGAGTTGCCATGCTTTGTCATCATCAAGACAAATAAGGTTCTTTTGTTGATATTTCTTTCTTCTTCTGTAGATGATTGGGTTGAAGGCATTAGTGAAGGATGCCGAAAGAGTCAAGACGAAAGCATTAGTGAAAGTTGCTAAACGTTCGTGTCTAAGCATTAGTGAAGAATGCTAAAGGTGTCAAGACGAAGGCATTAGTGAAAGGTGCCAAGCGTTGTGTCAAAGGCATTAGTGAAGGATGACTAAGAATCAAATCAAGTGGAATTAAGGAAGAATGTATAGGTCGTATAATTGATGAGGTGCATCATTATACATATAAGTATTTGTTTAGATCCAAGGATGGTGATATCCTTGATGGTGTTGTAACAAGGAGAGGATCTCCTTGAAATTAGGTGTTGTGTTGTGAAGGGTATTAGTTCCTCCATAGTAATGGAACTAGGTGCTTAGCCTAGTACCTAATAAAGGGTAGGTGACGTTGTGATAGGATTAGTTCTCCTTGGTGTGAAAGAACTCGGTGGTTAGCCTAGCACCGTATAAAGGGTAGGCGACGTTGTGTTAGGTGTGGTTCGCCTTGGTGTGAAGGAACTCGGTATTTAGCTTTATACCGGAAAAAGGTTAAGCGACGTTGTGAAGGCTTCTCCGCCATAAGGAGTTGGTGTAGTGTTTATGAACTCTCGAGTAGGTGACTCGGGGAGTGGAGTAGGGCAAGGAAGGTGTCCTTGTAGCCGAACCACTATAAATACTTGTGTCGTGGTGATGTGCTTCTTACTCTTTATCTTTCATTACATGTTTATATATCTATCTATCAACGTCCAACATAAACAACCAAATAGATTGACATAAGTCGATCTAATTATTTAAAAGGAAGTTTTAAATTGGTAAAACTATTCAACCCCCCCCCCTTCTAGTTTTCCACAGTTCACACCTTAGGTTGGCCCTTGGATCACAAAACTTACGGGGGGTCATTCCTATAGCATATGCAAGATAGACAGGTTTCTATTGGATTGGTGTGTGCGTTGAATTACCACAACCCTTACTTCAATCCTTATGAAGAATTTCAGGTAAGAGTATGATTTGTTTATATTTTAGGTATATTTCATTATTTTCGAGTATTTTGTGACACTTTTGTCCTGCAGAAACTCAAAAATCATCCTTCTATAAGGCCTCTTCTTGAAAATGGGACGGTTCTTCAGTATGGTGCCAGGACTTTGAATGAAGGCGGTTTTCAGTCTATTCCGTATCTAGTGTTCCCTGGGGGAGCAATTGTTGGTTGTGCAACTGGCTTCTTAAATGTTCCTAAAATAAAGGGTACACATACCGCCATGAAATCAAATAAATTTAGTTTCACACGTTTATATCCAAGTACTTAATAAAATTTTCTTTCAAAAACAGAAATAATTTTATTCTGTTTACAGGAATGCTAGCAGTGGAATCTGCTTTTAGAGTACTTCATGAGGGCTCAAATATGCAAACCTACTGGGATAGCTTGAAAAGTTCTTGGATATGGGAAGAACTTCGGCGTGCATGGAATTATAGCCCAGTTAAGTTATGTTTATTTATCTAAGACTGTTGATGGGTCAACACAATCCGCTTGTAACTTGTTTTGAACCGTATTCAAAAATCCCCTTTCTGGCAGGCATTTGAGTATGGGCTTCTTCCCGGCATGGCTATAAGTGGTCTTGAACAATAAGATTTCATCTTTTCCCTTCATCTTTTCCCCCTACATACATGCAGCATGTGATGAAACTTCACTCGGCTATTATCACTTTGGCAGCTATATATTCAAGGGAAGAGTCCCATATACCGTTAAGCACGGGAAACCAGATCATGAGGCAACACATGTAAGTACTGCGCGCCCTTTGTTCTAGTTTCGAGCAAAAACTTCACATGAACACGTATTATATAATGTGAATGTATGTAGTGGATATATGGCCTAAACATTTTCAAAAAAAACTAGGGGGTGTTTACGTGTGATAGGAATCTGATAATCAACTGTATAAAATCTTATGTTGCATTATTATGTACGCAGGAAGCAAGTGTAAGCTCCCCAATTGAATACCTAAAGCCAGATGAGATTGTTAGTTTTGATATACCGACCTCCCTGTACAGGTATTGATCGTACTCTGTATACATATGATTTAGGATATATTGTTCGTCTAGATTATAGTTTGAAATATATGTCAATGTTCCTTAGCACAAAGGTTGGCCTCAAAAGGAAATTTGGTTTGAACTGCAACAAACTTATTTTTTTTCTGAAGTACCATTTCTAAAAACATGCTTTTGTTATTATTCGTTATTTATTGTAATATGAAGATCATAAGTCTTAATTAGAACTTTGGTAACATGAAAACCAACAAATCTTAAATATTTCAACAAGTTACGTATTTATGTTTCTTGCAAAAATTTCTTGTTTTATTGGATAGGAGCAACACAAATCACGATCATGACCAACCAGCTCACCTTCGCTTGAGGGACCCACAAATTCCCGAACAAGTAAATTTGCCTAAATATGGTGGTCCAGAATCACGATTTTGCCCTGCACATGTATACGAGTAAGACTTTTATCATTGATATTATTATTTTTCTTCAATGTTCATTGACTTCCTTCTGTTTCAGTTTAAAACTTATTTCATACATTCAGGTACATCCGAGATGACAATGGTCAACCGAAGCTGCAGATTAATGCTCAAAATTGCTTGCACTGCATGGTGACCTTCCTTCCTACATATAATATGATTATATTTGAGTGATATGATGTATGTGAACTTAGATTGAAGATGATTACCGATTTGTATCAATGTGCAGACTTGTGATATTAAAGATCCAAAACAAAACATCGAGTGGACAACTGGTGGATGAACAGCTAGTGGAGATCCTGCCATCAGCTCTTGTCCTCTACATTCTTCAAAAGCTACCTCCCAAGAGAGTATCGAAGTACAACCCTATTCATTTGCAATGTCTGCTTCTATTCATCGGCTAATTCTAATCATTGACTTTGACATACGGTATAACAGTGAATTCAGTGTATGATGCTATTGGATTTGAGCCGACTTCCATAAATGCAGGATTTATGTAGCCATTTTATTGTATAACAACTGTAGCAAGTGTCATTGCAACTTGATTGGAGAAAAAATTTTGATCAATTTTTTCATGGTGTTTTTGTGCTTTGCCTTTTGTGGACATTGTATTATTAATGATTAATGTAATAGAATCAGTTCGTAAGAGTATGATTTACGTAAGAGTATTATTAATGATTAATGTAATGGAATCAGTTCTTATTGATAAGAGGTGTCATCAGAGCAGTAGCAAGACATATTGCACGCAAAATTTACACGTAAATGACTTCATCCTCCATTTGTTTCAACACACTTATCAACATTAATGTTATGCCAATCTACATGCACAAAATATCAGCACCAGTGGCAGTAATAAGGGTAAAATATCGTTGGAAGGATAGTGCTGCTAGCTTACACTTATTGCTGCTACGTTATAGATTAATGCTTCCTTTATAAGCAAGTGCTGCACGATACAAGTTTATGTTGTTTGTTATTGTTTCTGTTGCTACCTTATAACGTTACTATTGCCAGTTTATCACTAGTGCTGCTCTTTATATGATTAGTCATAGTCTTAACGATTACAACTTCTCGTTCAAGTTTATGTTGTTAGTTGTAAGTTAGTGCGGCCCACGATAATTTAGTCCTGCTAGTTAATTGTTAAAACTGCTTCATATTCATTTGTGTTGCTCGAAATAGTTTAGGCTGCTGTTATAAAATAAAGAAGTTGCCCAAAATAGAAGAAGTTACCCAAAAAAAAGAAGTTGCCCAAAAAAATTTGCCCTAACAGAAGTTTCCCAAAAAAGAAAAAAATTACCCAAACAGAAGTTTCCCAAAAAAGAATAAGTTTCAATGTTTTTACTTAATTTTTTAATACAAGTGAAGAGTGATAAATAACATTGGATTTTCTTATAGAGTAATAAACATGAGATGGGCACTACCTGAACGGTTATCAAGTTAACCTTTATTTGTTATTCACGTATATGTGATACTTACTAGCTGCTCATTTGTAACTGTTCCAAAAAAAGTCACATTTGATAATTTATTAGTACCCGAGAATTTAGTAACCAATTGAAAATAAAAGTCACATTTGATAATTTATTAGCTCCTCATTTGTAGTATCACTCGATAACCCGAATCACCCGACCTGACATAACCCGACCCGTATACCACCCAAACCCGATAACCCGATGACTTATCTTAGCAATTGGGCTACCTTTTTATCTGAAAAATTGGGCAACCTTTTATCTGAACAATTGGGCAACCTGTTATCTGAACAATTGGCCAACCTTTTATCTGAACAATTTGGCAACCTTTTATCTGAATAATTGGGCAAGCTTTTATTTGAACCATTGGAGAACCTTTTATCTGAACAATTGGGCAACTTTTTATCTGAACAATTAGGCAACCTTTTATTTGAACAATTGGGCAACCTTTTATCTAAACAATTTACCAACCTTTTATCTGAACAATTTGGCAACCTTTTATCTGAATAATTGGGCAAGCTTTTATCTGAACAATTGGAGAACCTTTTATCTGAACAATTGGGCAACTTTTTATCTGAACAATTAGGCAACCTTTTATTTGAACAATTGGGCAACTTTTTATCTGAACAATTGGGCAACCTTTTATCTAACATAATTATCCGTTGGTTTTTATAATTTTTGTTAATACAAATAAGCCGTAAAAACGTTTATTTATATTTTACGATCTTCTAATGTTTTGTCGATAACAAACGTAAAATCATTTTAACGAAACAAATAAAATACGTAAATAGTTTGAGCCAATAGTTTTCTAACACACTTACGTTTTCACATAAAACACTAAAACAAGTATAAGTGATTTTATGATTTAGTGATACATATGTACAACAACTAGTGTTTACATATTGGGCAAACATATACATAACTAGTGTATACTAAAATGGGTAAAAACTACAAATGGTATTGACCCATAACCCATGGTATTACCCAAACTACTTGACTAGGTACATTGCACCCAGGAGATACATTGTATCTAATAAAAGACCCATGGATCAACCCATAACCCATGACCCATGACCCATAACCAAAATACCCATAACGTCCCACGGATCCCTAGCTTTACACTAGACGAATCCCTTGTGGGAGGGATCCGTGGGATCCGAGGAACAGTAGGCATTTTTCCTTTATAAATAGTGAGCCATTTCTTCCTTTTAGCTTGCCACTCTCATACGTACTTTCCCAAGTATTGTATCTCTCTAACCACTGATCCTAAGGGATCTCTCTATGTAGTTTGTCTTTTTTTTTTGTGATTCTCTAGGTTCCTCTTAAAGGCGAGATCACCACTTCTTGAAGTCAAGCAAGCTCAAGTCCATGAGTTGCCATGCTTCGTCATCATCAAGACTACTAAGGTTCTCTTGTTGATAGTTCTTTCTTCCTCCGTAGATGTGTTGTGATGAAGGCATTAGTGAAGGATGCTGAAGGAGTCAAGATGTAGGCATTAGTGAAAGATGCTTAACGTCCGTGTCTAAAGCATTAGTGAAGAATGCTAAAGGTGTCAAGACGAAGGCATTAGTGAAAGATGCCAAGCGTTGTGTCAAGGGCATTGGTGAATAATACCTAGGAATCAAATCAAGTGGCATTAGTGAAGAATTCCAAGGTCGTATAATTGAAAAAGGTGCATCATTATACATATAGTGATAGTTTGTTTCCAAGGATGGTGATATCCTTGATGGTATTTTAATAAGGAGTGGGTCTCCTTTGGGATTAGGTGTTGTGTAGTGTTGGGTGGTAGTTCCTCCATTGTAATGGAACTAGGTACTTAGCCTAGTACCTAATAAAGGGTAGGCGACATTGTGATAGGTGTGGTTCACCTTGGTATGAAAGAACCCGGTGGTTAGCCTAGTACCGAATAAAGGGTAGGCGATGTTGTGGTAGGTGTGGTTCACCTTGGAGTGAAAGAACCCGGTGGTTAGCCTAGTACCGGAAAAATAGTAGGCGACGTTGTGAAGGCTTCTCAGCCATAAGGAGTTGGTGTCGTGTAGTGATTACGAACTCTCGAGTAGGTGACTCGGGGAGTAGAGTAGGGCAAGGAAGGTGTCCTTGTAGCCGAACCACTATAAATAATCATGTCATGGTTATGTGCTTCTTACTCTTTATCTCTTCATTACACGTTTATGTATCTATCTATCAACGTCCAACATAAACAACTAAATAGATTGACATAAGTTGATCTAAATGTTTTAAAACGAAGTTTTAATTGGTAAAACTATTCAACCCCCTTCTAGTTTTCCATAATTTTTTTTCAAAGATATTGGCGTAAAACATAATTACCAGTTGGTTTCTACTGCTCCATATGAATTATTGCTGCTCCTTATTAGTTAATGCTGCTTGTTGAAAACTTACTGCTGCTACTTATAAATTTCTGTTGTTCGTTGATATTTACTGCTGCTGATTTAAATCTTACTGCTGCTTGTTGATGTTACTGCCGCCTGTTGAAAAGTTGATGACTTGTTTCTTCTTTTGTAGATTTTTATTCTACCATTAGCTGATGCAACATAACAATTTGACCTAGTTATAAATAAACGGGTTGGAATTGTAAGCACATATAACTTAATTAACGAAATAATGTTTGTGTGCCAAAAGTGATCAACATTTTGATTTTTCACTACTGCTGCACCAGGTACAGACACTTCCTCATTCTTCGGATCCTCAACAATTGGAATGTTAACCTTTTTTGGTGCAAGGAATTCTTGAATTCAAAAAGACCAAAATTACTTTTCTACTAGAATACACAGACCAAAGTTCGTGAATCATAGATGTCTAGAGCATATGAAAAAAATGAATCAATTTCCATATTGTCATAAAAATGTATGCTACAATAAAATATATTCTCTTTTATCCAACATCTGTTGGAAAATTTAGTGCACTTGTGGGATTAGTTCACACCTTGTAATGGGTTAGCAGGTACGGAGTGTACACCCATAAGGTCCCTGAACACCCTGACTCTAATAGTGGTTTGTATTGGCAGTGCTCAGTTTCCACTGATAGGCAGTGTTTCCACTGAAGCAGTGTTTCCACTGCTAGTGCTATGAAAGTGCTGATGAAAGTACTGATAAATGGCAGTTACAACTGCTTAATGACCACGTTTAATTGGTCATGTAACCACTAACAGCTATAATGGGGATAATTATGAGGCGATTAATGGGCCGATTAATTCTCATAATTCCATTTGACTATCTCAGAGTAATCTCCTATAAATAGGAGATCTGATTATGCATGAAACACACACAGAAAACGATAAACACTTATAAGCAAAAGGGTTATTGAATTGTGCCTAATTCGATAACTACATTTGGTCTTATCCCAAGTAGATATTCGTGTAACCCAGGCATTAGGGTCGAATAGTTTACTTTGGAAAGTGATTACATGATTCCTAGTGATATCCGGTAACCACCTAGTGGTATTGTTTCTGCTGACATTGATTATCTTACCCTGTTCTGGGCTCATACACACCAACAATCAAAGTAAACTATTTTGTGATAATCAATGGCTGCTGCTGCAATGAAACACATGGCTTCAAACTTTGCCAAGCTTGATAAGTTTGAAGGGTGGACTTTAGGAGGTGGCAGAAGAAGATGCACTTCTTGCTGTCAAGCATGAGTGTGGTGTATGTGCTGACTACACCGATTCCTGATGATGGGGATGATGCTATAGTGGAGCAGATCAGGAGAAGGAGCAAATGGGAGAATGATGACTACATTTGCAGAGGCTTAATTCTCAATGGTATGTCTGATTCTCTATTTGACATTTATCAGAACATTGAATCTTCCAAAGAACTGTGGGATTCCTTGGATGCCAAATATATGGCTGAGGATGCATCAAGTAAGAAGTTCCTTATTAGTAATTTCACAAATTACAAAATGACTGATTCAAGACCAGTTATGGAACAATACAATGAACTTCTAGGAATACTTGGAAGGTTTACACAACACAATATGAACATGGATGAGGCTATTAAATTCTCTTGTGTCATTGACAAACTCCCTCCTTCTTGGAAAGATTTCAAGCATACCTTGAAACATATGAAGGAGGAGTTAACTCTTGTTGAGTTGGGCAGTCATCTGCACATTGAGGAATCTCTCAAGGTGCAGGATAATGACAAACCAAAGAGTAGCAATCTTCTTGGTGCATCTGTTGTCAATATGGTGGAGCATAACAACTCCACCAGGTACAATGACAACAAAGGCAAACGCAAATATCATGATAACACAAGGGCATATCCAAACAAGAAGGAAACACCTACTTGTTGGAAATGTGGCAAAATAGGTCACATTAAAAAGGACTGCAAGGGTGTTAAATTTAGTGGTAAAGCCAATGGATCAGGCACTAATGGTTCAGGGAGTGGTGGTTCAACCAACTCATTGAAAGGTCAGAATATGTTTAATAAGTCTTTTCAGATTTATTATGTTACATATGTATCTGAATCTTATTATGTGCAGGATGATGATGTTGCGTAGTGGGTTGAATCTGGTGCAACAGTTCATGTGTGCAAAGATAGAAGCTAGTTCAAGACTTATGAGTCACTGAATGATGGTTCTATTCTTCACATGGGAAATGAGTCAAAAGCCTTGGTGCATGGTCTTGGTTGTGTAGATCTTAGATTTAGTTCAGGAAAGATTGTAACTTTGTTTAATGTTATTCATGTTCCTGATATAAGGAAAAACTTGGTTTCAAGTGGTGTTTTGAATAATCATGGATATAAACAAGTTATTGAATCTGATAAATTTGTCTTGTCTAAATGTGGTGTTTTCATTGGTTTTGGTTATTTTTGTAATCAAATGTTCAGGCTTAATATTGCCACTGATAGTGTTAATTCAGCCTTTGTGACCACCTTTGACCTGACTGACTCTACCCTATGGCATCCTAGACTTGGCCATGTATACTATAAAAGGATGCAAGATATGTCTAAGGATGGTTTAATCCCAGCTTTTGACATGGACACTAAAAAGTGTAAAACTTGCATGTTGACCAAGATAACCAAGAAACCCTTTCAAGGTGTTAGTCGTGAGACTGAGCTCTTAGAGCTGATACACAGTGACCTGTGTGATTTGCATGCCACTCCTTCTTTGGGGAATATTAAGTACTTTGTGACATTTATTGATGATGCTTCTAGGTTTTGTTATGTCTATCTTTTACATACTAAGGATGAAGCATTAGATAAATTCAAAGTGTTTAAAACTGAAGTTGAATTACAACTTAGGTCTTTGATCAAAAGATTAAGGACTGATAGGGGAGGTGAGTACATGGATACTCAGTACTTTCAGTTTGTTGGTATAATCCATGAAATGACTGCCCCTTATACTCCTAAACAAAATGGTATTTCTGAAAGGAAAAACAGGGTGCTGAAGGAGATGGTTAATTCCATGTTGTCCTATTCAGGACTGAGTCAAGGGTTCTGTGGTGACGCTATGTTAAAAGCTTGCTATTTATTAAATAGGGTTCCCAACAAAAGGAACAAGGTTACCCCTTATGAACTCTGGACTAAAAGGAAACCCAACTTGAATTATCTCAAGGTTTCGGGTTGTAGGGCTATTGTAAAACTCCCTGATCCAAAGATGAAAACTTTTGGTGAAAGAGGCATTGACTGCATCTTTGATGGATATGCTGAGCATTCCAAGGCTTTTAGGTTCTATGTCATTGAACCTAATGAATATGTTTCAGTTAACTCCATAATTGAATCAAGGGATGCAAACTTTGATGAGAATGGATTCTCATAAGTCCCTAGACCAAGTATGAGGATTCCTAATGAAACTTATAACACTGGTGAATCAGATGTCCCTGATGAAGTGCCATCAGAGGTCCCTGATGAGGTTGTGGTTCAACAACCTGAATCTATTCTTAGAAAGAGCAAAAGGGTAAGGACTCCAAAGTCATTTGGACCTGAGTTTCAACTATACTTAGTTGAAGGAACAAGGGATGAGGTCTCTGACCAATACTCCTATTGCTTCATTGTTGAGGATGATCCCAAGACATTTGAAGAAGCAATGAAGTCCCAAGATATTGCTTTCTGGAAAGAAGCAATCAATGATGAGATGGATTCCATCATGGGCAACAACACTTGGGTGTTGGTTGATCTACCACCATGTTGCAAACCTTTGGGTTGCAAATAGATTTTCAAAAGGAAAATGAAGGTAGATAGAACTATTGAAAAGTTCAAGGCTAGACTAGTCATTCAGGGCTTTAAACAAGAGTCAGAGATAGACTATTTTGATACTTATGCCCCTATGGCTCATATCAGTACCATAAGACTGCTGATTGCTTTGGCATCTATTCATAATCTGATTATTCATCAGATGGATGTGAAGACAAATTTTTTGAATGGTGAATTGGATGAGGAGGTTTACATGAACCAACCTCAAGGCTTCATCATTCCTTGCAATGAAAACAAGGTGTGTAAACTGATTAAGTCCCTTTATGGACTAAAGCAGGCACCTAAGCAATGGCATCAAAAATTTGATGAAGTGGTTTTGTCTAGTGGTTATGTTCTTAACCAAGCTGACAAATGTGTATATAGCAAATTTGATGAATCTGGTAAAGGAGTCATCATTTGTCTATATGTTGATGACATGTTGATCTTTGGCACTGACCAAAATCAGGTTGACTTGACAAAGGAATTTTTGTCATCAAGGTTCTCCACGAAGGACATGGGGGAGGCTGATGTTATCCTTGGTATAAGGATTAAACATGAAAGTAATAGAATTTCTATCTCTCAATCTCATTTTATTGAGAAGGTGTTGAGGAAATTCAATTACTTTGATTGTACTCCTGTGAGTACACCTATGGATACTTATGAGAAGCTGATGCCTAATAATGGCAAAGTTGTATCTCAACTTGAGTATTCTAGGGTAATTGGCTGCCTAATGTATGTCATGACTTGTACAAGGCCCGATATTGGTTTCTGATTGGGAAAATTGAGCGGTATCTTGGTAATCCTAGTGCTCATCACTGGCAAGCAATTCAAAGGGTACTGAAGTATTTGAAGAGAACTATGGATTATAGTCTCTTATATACTGGTTACCCATTAGTGTTGGAAGGATACACTGATGCAAGTTGGATCAAGATAACACGAAGACAATTCGATCTACCGATGGTGGGTATTCCTACTTGGTGGAGGTGCAATTTCTTGGGCATCCAATAAGCAAACTTGCATCACCAGTTCAACAATGGAATCTGAATTTGTGGCCTTAGTAGCTGCTGGTAAAGAAGCTGAATGGTTGAAAAACTTGCTTCTTGAGATTCCATTGTGGCCTAAACCTATAGCACCTATTTCTATCCGATGTGATAGTGCAGCTACATTGGCTAAGGCTTATAGCCAGATGTACAATGGTAAGTCTAGACACTTAGGTGTCAGACATAGCATGATTCATGAGCTTATCATGAATGGGGTGGTATCTATAGAGTTTGTTAGATCTCAACAAAATTTAGCTGATCACTTAATGAAGGGTTTGGCTAGAGACTTGGTTATAAAGTCTGCTAAAGGGGTGGGTTTAAGTCCAACTTAGTCACTGAATGCTAGGACACCCAACTCCCTCCTAAGGAAACTTGGGAGCTGAGTTCAATGTGGAAAGCTGAACATTTAGTGGACTGGTGCACATGTTTTATTTTACATCCCAAGGTTGTCCTCAGAACCTGCTGAAAGGCAGATGAAGTCTTTACTTCTTAATGGTTAATTTTCTTTGAAAAGTGCTTGGCAGGAGCATGAATAAAGAGGAACCACCTATGTGAATGTTGAAGTTTTGCCGCTTCAGGAAGCTTTGGACTTTAGCTTTTACAACATTTATGAATTTGGATATGGACACATGGCTTGTATAGTGTCAGGAGCTGATAAGTGTTTGAAAAATTGTGTGTATTTTATCTTCAGGCATTCAAATGGGTTGAAGGGTTCAATTCCTAGAACACCCTGATTCTCGAATATTTGAACGTGTAATGTACTAAGATGGAAATTCAATCCTCAAGATATTTTCATTTATGCACATGTTTTGTTTAATGTTTGGTTTTCATGCAAAGGAAGTGAACTAAATTTGGGGAGGATTGTTGGAAAATTTAGTGCACTTGTGGGATTAGTTCACACCTTGTAATGGGTTAGGAGGTACGTGTAACATATTGGATTTCACAAACACATCAAAAGATGATCACAAAGAGGCGTATAAGTGAAGGTTTTAGAGATAGAAAGAGTTAGAGGTTTGGGAACTTAGTGAGAGAAAATGAAAGTATTATTATGAGCTCCAACTCTCTACCTTGGGAGGTAGAGAGTATTTATTGCGTCTTACAAAACGCCACCTATGGGCTGTGGATCAGGCATACAGTGGGTAAAGACCCGTCCATCCTCCACGGTGTTACATAACTAAATACTACTAAACATTAAATAACCTACAACTACGAGCTTTCTAATGATTACATATACTTGAGGTGACCGACAGTTTAATGACCGGATTTACTAAATCCTAACAATCTCCCCCTAAGGGAGGTCACCTCAAAAATACAACGAATACAAACAGATATTATATTAAACTTGTTCTTGGATTCTTGTTAGTGGTCTTTGCTCTTGCAGCTTGTAGTCATTGATTAATCATAAATTGCATGTTTGGATAATCCAAGTGGAGGTCTTTAACTGATCCATGTGATAGTGAGTTTTGAACCAGCTTTGAGATCATCAGCAAACATAAATCTCTGACTCTTCCATTGTGGTGTTGGTATTATGTGATGTTGTGACATTTGGACCTACATGCTCACATTCTGGATCATGATATATTCTCATCAGAGTAGCGGAAGCTTTCGTTGATTCATGATATTGGCAACAGTGTAGCAGAAGCATGGAGTGAAAATATCAGAGTCATTGATGCACTAATCATGATTTCTTTAGAAGTGAATGTGTTGAGTGAGCATGCGACTATGGATTTACCTCTTCATTCTGATCAGCTGCAAATGTCGGGCGTACCTGCATATAACAGTTAGCAATAAAGCGCATGAAAGTGTCTTTGATCACTTTCGTTGAATTGAGGTACACGGCCCACGGTTCCCCGTTGATCAGTACAAGTAGTGCCTGTGAACAGGTATAATTCCGAAGAATTTCCTTGACAGGGTTTTACAGCTGCTCTAGCTGTTCTCAAACCGAAACGTCTCAAAGAAGACAACACGGAGTGAGTGAACCAATGAATTGAGATTCACTGATTGATGAAAAGAGATTTGAAAAAAAATCGTGTACTGCTCAATAGAAATTGTTTTTGCAATACAACGAAGGTTTTAATGAAAATCAATTATCAATCATAAACACATTTTATTTTGAAATATTGGTACATAATCGATGTGCTAAAGAAAAGAGTTTTTAAGCACAACGACCGGTTTTTCAAAGGTATCCGTCAATCCATAACATGAACCAGGATTGATTCAAAAGATTGAATCGCCCCATTGTTTTTGTTCAAGTGTCACATGGTTGATCAATTGGAAAGATCTCACATGCCACCTACCAAGAGCTTTTTTGATGTTGGCTCTAGAATGCTTTGCATCTTCATTGTGAATATGATTACATATCACTCAGATGTTCTGGCAATACCACAAGGATAATGCGTAGGACTCTAGAGATATAATCTCTCTTTCCACATTGTGTAAAACAGAGAGTCTTCATTGACAGTGTCCTAAAGAGATTTTATTTGATAATCTCGTGGCTCTAGACTCAATAGTGCATATTTGGATCCTATGCCGGAGACTAGGGAGAGGGTCTCCTTCTTCAATATCAACAAACTTTAAGAGAAAGTCAATAGATTATGTAGGTTCCCCGTGAGAATGAAACAAATCCTTTTAAGAGGAACTTGAGTGGTTTGGGAAGATGTAGTGCAATGCATCACTGGGTCCATGACGTCTTGTCTTCAATACCGATGTTACCTTGGTAACCACCAGTAGCATATGAATTGAACCCGGTATCTGCCCTAAGGTTGAATAATTGGAGTGCTATTTATTTTCATCCTTTTCTCATTCAATTCTTTTTTATTCTTCAAACCCTTCAATGCTTACCGAGACTTCATAACTAGAACCTTGTTGGGTTTATTCCAGTACTAGTTCAGTCTCAGTCCGCACTCTTCCCGTATCTCACTTTTCTCCTTTTTTTTCATCATACATAAGGACTTCTACAATATCTAGTGGATTGTCCCTGGTTAGATCCCTCCGATTCTGGCGGATCATGGGAACGAATACCTAACCTAACCATCCTTATATCACCATACATAAAGTAAATTTGGTTGGTCTATTTGGTATTGTTCATCAGCCATTGGAACCAATTGAAAACCATTTGAAAATCAATCCAGATACTTGTGATATATTATCAAAGCATTTTGTACCTGAATTGTTTTTTATATTTAAAAAAAAGAGCTCCCCCTCAACATGTGCATCAAGCATCATTTTATAAGAGAAATAATTTTCATCTTTGAGGGGTTGGCTTGCATCTAAGAGTAGTTATATAAAGAATATGGTTTTCAAAATAGTTGCTCCCCCTCAATATGTGCATAGAGATTTGAAAATGTTTTGCACATATTAGGGAAAGACTACACATTGAAATAAATTGATCACGTTTCAATCCTTTTTGGTTTAAGATAGATGCTCCCCCTCAACATGTGCATGGAAAATTTGAAATCGTTTGGCACATGTGGGAAGGAGAGCTTGTAAATCATTATAAAATCATTTATCGAATTATCAGTTTAAATCCAATTTAAATCAGAAATTCTCCCTCGATCACAATTATCAAATCATTTGAGATTTGTGATCTCTGTAGATTTAAATTGATTTTGAAAGCTTTTAAGGAGAATTGTGACTTGCTTATGAAAACATTTAACCGATAAGGATCAAAAATGAGACTTTAAACTCAAAAGATTAAACATGCATTAGTATCTTTTGAAAACTATTCTATGACAAATAACCTTTTGATTTAGTTGAAATCATTCTCCCCCTCAATCAATGACATATGTTGTTGATTGAGAGATAGAGATTTTGACAAATGTTAAGTTCAGATGATTTTCAAAAATTGAGTCCGAGTTATTTTTCAAAACAATTAGTTTTCATTAGATAGCAGATAATTGTTTATAGAATCAGAGCATGAGTTTTGAAACACAAGATAAAGCATGGCTTTGTTCTTTCTTTAAAAATGGGTTACTGCCTGAAATGACAATAAACCATTGTTTCACTTTCTCCCAAAAATATTTTTTGCTTTTTTTTTTTTTTTTTTTTTTAACATTCGAACTTCATCTAAAGACCCGTGTCATTCTTTGAATAACAACACAAAGATCGTAGATGTTATCGAACCATGAAAAACATGACAAAAATGACAATATTTTTGGAATTTTTCAAGATTTTATAGTTTTTATGGATTTTTGAAAGTTTTATATTTTTGTATTTTCTTTTTGTGGGTTTTCTATTTTTTGTATTTTGGTTTTTGAATAAATATATACAAGAGATAGATGAAGGAAAGACCTTTTACTCCTCTTCTTCCTCTTGAAGACGTTTGAGTGTTTCTGGTTGTAGACTCTTTAGACCAAATCGAGGAAGGATAAACTCAAAACGTTCTCTAGGAAGGGCTTTGGTGAAGATGTCAGCTAACTGGTATTCCGACTTCACAAAATATAGTTCCACCACACCGTTTTCCACTTGCTCCCTGATGAAATGATGTCGAAGGTCGATGTGCTTTGCTCTTTAGTGTTGTACGTTGTTGCATGAGAGAGAAATGGCACTTTTGTTATCACAATACATAGGGATTTTGTTGAAATCAAAACCATAGTCAGATAATTGGGATCTCATCCATAGGATTTGAGCACAACAAGATGACATGGCTATGTATTCAGCCTCTGTAGAGGATATCGAAGTACTCATTTGTTTCTTAGAAGACCAGCTCACAGGCTTATCACCCAAAAGCGAGCACCTCGGCGTGCCGGCGTGTATCTTGACATCTGCATGATCGGCATCTGCATAGGTTGTTAGTGACATACCGGTGTCCTTCGGGTACCAAAGTCCCATATTGATAGTTCCTTGGAGATACCGAAAGACCCGTTTAACCACTTCAAGGTGCTTTTTGGTAGGCTTAGCACGGTATCTAGCACACATGCAAACAAAGCAGATATGCGGTCTCTTGGTGAGGTACATCGGGGATCCAATCATACTACGATATTTTGTTTGGTCTACCATGATCCCTGAGTGGCCTCATCCAGTTTTGTACGCTCAATCATAGGAGTGTCAACAGGGTCGCAAGAATCAAATCCAAATTTCTTTAAAATTTCATTTGCATATTTAGATTGATTTATAAAAATGCCTCCGGGACTTTGTGAAATTTGTAATCCCAAGAAAAATGACATTTGTCCCATCATTGACATTTGAAATTTTGAACCCATTTCATTTGAAAACGATCACATTCATTGGGGTCAGTCGAGGCAAAAATAATATCATCAACATAAATTTAGAAGTGAATTAAATGTTTTCTCGACTTTCGGTGAACAATGTCGATCAACTGCTCCTTTCTGAATCCATAGATAGAAGAAACTTTGATAGCGTATCATACCATGCCCTTGGAGCTTGCTTCAACCCGTAAAGAGCCTTCTTCAAGCGATAGACATGAGTAGGATGCTCTGGATTCACAAAACCTTCTGGTTGGCTGACGTATACGACTTTTTTAAGATCTCCGTTAAGAAACGCCGTCTTTACATCCATATGAAAGACTACTATATTCTTACTAGAAGCATTAGCCAGGAAGATTCTGATTGCCTCGATACGAGCAACTGGAGCAAATGATTCTTCAAAGTCAATACCCTCCTCTTGACGGTATCCTTTAGCAACCAATCGAGTCTTGTTCTTTAATACATCACCATGCTCATCAAGTTTTAGTTTGAAGATCCACTTTAGAGCAATGATCATAGCACAATCAGGAGCAAGTACTAATTCCCATACATCTAGACGATCAAACTCATGAATTTCTTCTTGCAGAGCATTGAACCAACTGTCTTCATTCATGGCAGTTTTGACTTCTTTTGGTTCGATCTTAGAGAGTATGGAGTTGAAAAAGCACCATAAGGCATCGGTTGCAAGTTGTTTCTGAGTGGATACTGGACGAGAGAGGTTTCCAATGATGTTGTCCAATGAATGATCATGAGTCCATTTTCTGAGGTGTTCATGTGGTTGAGGTTGAGGAACTGAAGTTGCAGAGTCGATTTCTCCTGATGAAGATGGTTCTGATGATGATTCAGGAGCAAATATGTTCTCCAAGGGGGCATCTTCGGGAGTAGCAAAGGGATTAACTTCAACATGGGTGTCAGAAACAATTCCATGATGTACACTCGATGATTGATGATTTGTTGAGGAGACAGAGTGATCAGCAGCAGGCACTTCTTGACTTAATGACATTGAAACTGAAGGGTTAACTTCATTGACAGGGATAGACGCAGCCACTGTTGATGGAATTGACTGTTCATTAGAATTTGGCTCATAATGTTCATCAAACATAGGATCAAATAATTTCTTCAAATCATCTTCTGAGGGAGGTACATAAGGAGTTGCTGGTGACGGACTTAGTACAAGAGTAGAACTTATAGGACAACTCGATGAAGGTTGAGATGCGGGTCCAGAACTGTATTGTCCTGGAGCCATTTTCCCGGACAGCTCATCGAATGTAACGTGAATAGTTTCCATGATATCTCGAGTTCTTTTATTGTAGATTCGGTAACCCTTCTTGTTTGATGCATAACCAACAAAAACTCCAATGTCCGCCTTAGCTCTTAATTTACCTAAGTCTTGACCATCATTCGTTGGATAGCACAAAGCACCAAACACACGAAGATAGGATAGATCAGGTTTTCATTTATGGACAAGTTCATATGGAGTTTTTCCATGAGATGTATGAATAAGGGAACGATTTTGGGTGTAGCAAGCAGTGGCAATGGCTTCAGCCCAGAGAAACATTGGAACCTTTTAGTAAATCAACATTGTTCTTGCGGCTTCCATAAGATTTCGATTTCGTCTTTCAACTACACCATTCTGCTGAGGAGTTTGTGGAACACTTCTTTGATGACTGATTCCAACACTTTCATAAAACTGAATTAAATCTTTGTTAACGAACTCTGTGCCATTGTCTGTTCGAACAATTCTAACAGTATTGTTAAGTCAAACTTGAAGCTGCTTGATAAGTTTAATGATGATATCTGGAGTTTCATCCTTTGTCCTCAAAAACTTTACCCAAGTGAGTCGAGAGTAGTCATCAACAACTACTAAAATATATTTCTTCCCATTAATAGTTTGCACTCTCATTGGTCCGCACAAATCCATATGAAGGGTATGAAGAACTTCCATTACTGAGTTTGTGGGTTTTGGTTTGTGGGCATATTTTGTGCTTTTTCCCAATTGGCAAGCTGAATAGAGATGATCTTTTTCATATTTTAATATGGGTAAGCCTCTGACAAGATCATTTCTGGAAAGGTTATTAATGGTGCCAAAGTTCAAGTGATTGAGACGACGATGCCATAACCAAGACTTTGTTTTCAAAGCCTTTGACAGCAAGCAGATTGGAGAAGACTTCATCATGTCTTCGATAGAGATGGTGTATATATTTGAACCACGAGTTCCTCTTAATAATTCCACACCATCAAGTTCTCTAATGAAACAAGTATGTTTTCTAAAAGCCACTTCTAGATCGAAATCACATAATTGACCAACAGAGAACAAGTTATGACCAAGACCTTCAACATAATATACCCTGAAGATTACACTTTTGCCTACAACATAGTCTCCATAACCCATAATTGCTCTAAAATGGTCGTTCCCGAATCTAACAGTCCCGATGAATTTACTCACGAAGTTCATGAGCATGGCGGTCTCAGTCATATGCTTGGAACGGCTTGAGTCCGGTACCACAAAAGCGATTTGAACGATCTACAGTTGAACACAGACAAGAATGGATAACTGGATAATTAGGAACCCCATGCAATAATGGGTTCCACTTGGTTAGTAATGATGATTGGAACACCCACATCAGAAGTAGAAACAATGGAATCATTAGAAATAGATGCAGTGCTAGTGTCCGTATTTGACCTAATCAAAGTATGTTCACTTCTTAAAGGAATAGTTCTACCAGTAGGCATCCATTTTCTAGTGGGCATTGTCTTAGCAAATTTAGGGCAAAACTCATTAACTTTACGGCCAGTAGGTATCCATTGATAACCTATATTACTGAATTTTCTCCATGTGGGTTTCCACTGTTTTCTAACTTTCTTTCGCCTTTGCCTTTTAGCCTTCTTAGCTTGATTTTTAACATTAACAGATTTAACTGGGCATTTAACAGCATTAGACAAATCATTCACACCACATTCAGAATTAGTAACAGAAATTAAGCAATCATCAGTACATGGTTTGCAGATAGTAGCATAATTCGAATTAATTACAGTACGCTTATCGCTAATACTGGAATCAACACGATTCGTTTTATTCAACACAAACTTAACGTTCCTAGGGTGGTCTTCTACTTTCTTCCAATGCACATTTTTAGCTTGCGAGGTCCTATCTTGCTTGGTATTGCCTGGAGGCTTTGACCCGCTTGCATTAATGTCACTGATTACTCCTGTACAGGGAATTATGGGAACATTAGTTGGTTGATCTACTTTTTGCATTCCTGAACTAGACGTGCAGGGATCTGAACTACTTGAAGGCACATTAGAGTTCACTTTCTTAATACTGGGCATAGAATGGTTTGTATGCTTGGCTCTAAGCATAGAACAAGGCATCACAACTTTATCATTCTTAAAGAAAGATCTTGGGCATGTTGCTCTTAAACATTCTAAAATCTCTTGAGATCGTTTGGCATATAGGCAAGCATACCTAACTTCACTATCAAGTGGTTTATTTAGGTAATCTTCTTCTACAATCTCACGAAGACATTCTAGATTATCCTTAAGATGATAAAAGTAATCATGAAACACACGTTCATTGTTTCTGAGATGAGGAGGAATGTATTTAACAGTCACAGTATATTTGCAGTCTGAGGATGACTTTGATGCAACATTCTCATTAAAGACAAGTGGCAGTTTCCCTTTTTCAATCTCCTCAGATTCTCAATTTCATTTTGTAAAGACATTATTTTTTCATTGTTCTTGTCACGAGTGACTTTCATTGAATCATATAACTCTTTAAAGTGTCGTTTAACCTTTTCATTTTCTTCTAGAAAACTTTCATTTTCTTTTTGTAAAACATTAACCAAGTTTTGAAGATGAAAAGTTTGAGAACACTGAGAATCTAAAGGAACCAGTCACATTGTTCTTTTCACCCTTTAATTGTGAGATTGGGCTTTCAACTTTTTGATCGTGTTACAATGAGCTTGAATCTGTTCATCACGTTTGTTTATCTGAAAAACTACATCAAACTCAGGAAAATTTGAGGATGTCTTGATGTTTGAGGTTTTGACATTTTCTTTAAGATGTTGATATTTTAATTGCAAATCAAAATGTTCAACTTCTAGCTTAGAAAGATGCTTTACCAAATTGTCGTGATCATCTTGATCAATTTTATCATTTAGTTGTGAGTTTTTCTTTTCAAGCTCAATGACACGATCATGAGAAACTTTCAAAGCAACAGATAATTCATGAAATCGAGAAGCAGTAATTGAATGCTTAGTAACAGTATAAAACACATCTTGAGCAACACAACTCGAAATCAAGTTCTCATTTAAGATATGCAAGTTTTTCCTTTCAACTTCATTATATTTAAGTTCCCGTTCATAATCATTGACCTCAATTATCATTGCATCAAATTCCTTTTCCATATCTTTGATATCAGATTTTATTCCCTTTTGAAGACTCTCAAATTGACCTTTTAATTGTTTGAAGAAAGGCATGACCTCAGTTAAATAACATTCTTTGGTTTGCTCAAAACCCCTTTCCCCCTCAGTTATCCTTGTAGGTGTGATTCTCTTCTTACACGTCTTTTCAAAATCAGTGAATAGTTGATAAACAACATATAGGCTGATTAAGGTTTTGCTATTGGTGGCAATAGATCTAGGAACTAAATGCATTGGTGTATTTGGAGGATACACAGTTGCACGAGGCAATTTCCTACAAGGGGGATTATTTTCAACAAGATTTTCAGCATTTTGCATGTCCATATCCTTTTTCCAAAACAATTGTTCAGGGGTTAATAGAGTCTGAGGCTTAAACTTGTTTAAGGAGATCCAATTTTCCTTAGTGTAATCATGGGGTTTGATCGTTATGTTATTCTTTTTACACTCAGGATCTTCTAGCTTATTATTCATTTTCTCCCTAGTGACTTCATCTAATTTCTTATCTTCCTCAGTGCACTCAACGCAACTAGGTTTCTGCCTAGGCTTAAGAATTTCATTACCATCATAAAGTACCTTATTAGCAGCTCTAGCTTTTTTAACTACCTCGGGATTAGGTTCCTCAACAAGGGGAATGCTATGCTTATCGCTTAAGACTCTATGCTTAGTGATCAAGTGAGCAGTCTAAATGGTATTCCTTTGTACTTGCAACTTATTTTCAAGCTTGTTTTTCAAAGTTTTTAGATTAGAAAAATCATTCAAAAGTTTTGATTCCTTAGCATTGAATTCTTGCTTAAGCATTTTCACATTTTCTTGAAGTTCTTGTTTTTGCTTAACGGTTTTAGAAAGCTTTTCTTGTAAGGAGTTTAACTCTTGTTTTAATACTTCTTTTCTAAAATTACTTTTTCTAATGATTGTACGCATTTGGTCATCCATTTCATGCTCACGGGTTGTTAACTCAAACTTAGCACGCTGTTCATAAATAGCTACTTGTTCTTTATAGGCATTTAGTTCAGTGATAACCGAATCTTCAGGGGTACATGCAGTGTATTCATCAAAAATATATTCATCATTGACAGCAGAAGATACATCACTTGGTACAATCTCACTTTCACTTTGTGTCACATATTGATCATAAGGGACAATATTACTATTACCCGCATTTTCAATATCTGATTCATAAGTTACAAGAGATTGTACTCTGTTATGTATCTTTTGCTCATCCACTTCATCGTATAGTTTTAATACCTCTAAGATGATTGAGTCTTTGGATGGGCCAACCTGTTGTGGTGAAGAGACCTTTGGAGAGACCATAGGTGAGATGCTAGCCATGAAAATTGTTTGGGCAGTAGGTTCATCATCAACATCAAAGTCAAATGCATCACAGTCAGCTACTTGAAAGGCATTTTGATGATTGTTACCTATTTCCTGAATCGGCTGTTCATCAACATCAGCATCATAGGTTCTGGTATTTCCCTCAGCAAGAAACAACAACTCCTCTTCATCCAAAGCTGCTCCATTATCTTGAGCTTGAACAAGCAACATCATATCTCTAAAGTATTCTACATTCTGTGGACGTTTTGGAGATGTTCAGTTCCTCGGAATATGTCCCTCACCACCACAGTTATAGCATTTGATTGGTTTTACTTGACCTTGATTTTTATTCCTTCCACGATTCTAATTTGCCACATATCCTCTACCAACTCCACCTCTTCCCTGTTCATACTGCCTTTCTTGAACTGGTTGCACCATAACCCTCCCATCTCTGACAGTAGCTTGATTGTGTGGATTGGATGCTGTTCCGAGGTTATTGTTGGTGTGTGGAAGCGAATTTATGTTTTGACTAACCATGAGAGACAGTTGATTGATGAAGCTTTCCATGAGTGTGTTTGAGTCTGGAGGCTTATATGCTGGATCAGGAATGAGCATATAATTACCATTACCCGTTGGTATGACTTGAGAAGCTTTGGTGGTAATTCCAACATTGGTGTAAAAAGCTGTTGAATCATTTGATGAGCTTGATTCTCCCTGTTTAGCTTTGAACTGATCAATAATCATTCGCTCAAACATAGCATGTCTCTCATTCTGAAGCAGGAAGGCATACAGTTGCTCATAGTTGGTGTTCTTCAATCCTTTGGTTAGCTTCACAGAGGTGACAAACTTGTGCCATTCGGGATTCATGTTGTTCACAAACTTTGAGTTCAGCTGAATATTTGGCATGGTCATTTTGATGTTCCTCATGTCATTCACAAGCTTGTGGAATCTCACATAATATTCATAGATACTCTCTTCTGGTTTCATCTTGAAGTGCTCAAATTCATCAAACAGCTGTGATTCTCTGTCTTCCTTAGTTAATTCAAAACCTGAGAGAAGCATCTTGACATTATCCCAAACAGCCTTGGATTCAGTGTTGTGATTGATAAGCTTGTAGATATCTTTTGGAATACCTTGAAGTATAATGTTTGAAGCCCTGGTATCAGCATCGAATCTCTTTTTCTCCTTATCACTAAGTTCATCATACATCTTTGGTCTGTCCATTCCAAATATCATTGTTCCATCTACAGCAGTATCAATTATGTCTCTTGTAGTCTCAATCTGATAAGGTCCTTCATCAATTGACTTGAGAATGTTGACTCCATTTTCCTTTCCAAGACAATACAACCTAATTCGTTAAGCCCATGAGTCATAGTCAGTTCTGTCAAGCATGGATGGACGATTGTCTGAACCAGCTGCTTGAACGTCCTCAGCAACAGTAGAGATGATTGTAGGCACTGTAACGCCCCGACCCGACAAGGGTAAAGGAATCACAAATAATGGTGTCATATCAAAGCAAACATAAATATCCAAAAGAAGTCTTAACATAAATACTAAAATAATTCAAGTCAAAATGACTTCAATACATAGGTCCTAGCGGAAAATAAACTCCAAATAAAATATCTGAAATATTAAGTCTTAAATGGCATCATAAGATCAAAGCTAAATATCTCTAAGGTAAGTCCACTCAGCACCCATCCCAAAGCAAAACCCAGCTCCAATGCTTAGATACCGCGAAGAAAAGAAATGCGGTGAGCTTCAAAAGCCCAGTGAACAGATATACAAGCAAAACGAATACGAAACGAAAACGAATACGAAATAAAGTGAAAGAAAGATAGTAAAATCATAATCATTTCAAAATATAAATCAGAATAATAGAATAAGTTTTATAGCTAACTACCTCGAGCCCAGACACATATATCATATCATAATCATATTCATATTCACACAAGGCAACATTTGTAGGGAGACCTACGAGTTATGAAGGACGTGCATGCACGCAGCATCAATCATCAGATAACATATAGCATATAACATATAACACATAACAGATAACAGATCTAGGATGCACCCATACGCCCCACAAACATATATTGGTAATATAATATAACTTGAGCTCATAACAGATAACAGATAAGGGACGTGGCAGAACTTCACTCTACTGCCCTAGAGTCATGTCAGAAGTGCATCACTGACACGGACATGGAACCCCCATGACTAGTTAATATTTGGCTCGGGTGTTAAACTATCTTAGGTAGAATCAGAATGTCAAAACTGACACAGATCATACTTTATCAAAGATTAATCATGTTTTCAAAATCAAAGTTTTTATATCATATAGTTCAAAATCAGATGTTTTATAATTCAAAAATCAAAGTTCAGATAAGCAACAGCTCAAACAACAAAATAGGGTTCATAGCAAAGGCTTAGGAAATCCTAATATAAAAGCTAACGAAAAGAAAACGTTATAAAGAACCTTTACTGAAAAGGTCAGAATATCTGTACCTTATTCCAAAGCAAATGATCGAAAAGCAGAAACACGGAAAGCAAAGGATTACTCCTTCTTCACAGAACCTATACACATTAACGGTCGTACATGTTATTTATGATTCCATAATCGTCGAAATGATCTTTTAATCTTTGGTGTTTATACTTAGTATATTTAATGATCTTAATACTTTAGGGTTTTATGATTAAATGAGACTTAAGTGTTTTATAAACAATATCATAGATTAAGGTTCATTATGTCATTTATTAAAGTTTAGGGTTAAATGTGAAAATAGTTTAAACGTCATAACTCACACATGAAATAACGAATTAATATACTTAACTTCAAATCCTAATCGACTCTCATTTATGTTCTAGGGTTTTCTCATTCTTTTAATATTGTATCCACGTGCATTTACTTTATATGTTACGTCATTCGATGACTCATTACTCTTGTTATATACTCAACACATTCATGTCTTCACCATACGTTACTTATATACATGTTCAAAACTCTTATAAGGTTCGGTTCAAACCTAGGGTTTCGGCTACAACACTTTACGCAAGTCCTAGCTCATCTAAGTACTTTACATATTCAAGTTATCATGTTTTTATACCTTGGCCGAAACATATACATGGTTCGGTTCACATGCATGTGGTTCGATTCATTTATAGCTTGACTTAACCATGATCCGATTCAATAATACTTATTACGTAACAAGCTCTTTAATAATTATAAGGTTCAAATCATTATGGTTTGTCTTTGTTTAGTTCACACGGCTCGGTCACAAAAGAAAACACAAAACTCGACTAAACGAAACAAGTTACAACACATGATACGTTAGGCGTTATCAAAATAAGACGAGAAACATGTTATACCTTAGCTTTGATGAAGCAAAAGACTCGACACCAAGGTTGCTTGGTTCGGCCGAATAGGAGAAAAGAAAAGAGAGAGGCAAAATTAAACTAGGGTTTCACTTTTGTGTTTATGTATTGTATTTATAGTGGTAGCATTTCGGTTAGGGCTTGAGGAGGGGGTTGGGTCTCGGCCTAGTCCAACCGAACACAACAAAACCCACGGCCCAATGGCCTTCGGCTCTTGAGTCCACACGACACAAAACAAACGCCCCTTATGGCTTCTTGGACTCTCGGCTTGGCAAAAAGAAAACGAGCCCATCGGATCCAAAAATCAAACAAATGGCAAGGCCCACACTTTAGCGAAACGTTTAAATCTTCGTCGTACAAAATCGATCACGTACACACATTCGTTAAGTTTTTAATTACCCGAAAGTTTAGTTTTAAATTTCGTTAAATGATTATAAACGTATTTTACGTATTTTATAATTTTTGATTCCAAGGGTATTTTGGTCTTTATCTATGTTTTAGATTTTCAGGTTTTACAGGCACGTTGGTAGACATGTTTATCGATTTCACGGGATTTTATAACTCTATGATTGAACCGGGAAATAGATTCTTTCACGGGATTTTACCAAATCAAGAGAAAACTGTATTAGAAACAAATATTAACCAAATCGCTATAGCTTATGAACCAAGTCGCTAAGCACCAAGTCGCTAAGTACCAAGTCGCTATAACTCTTGAACCAAGTCGCTAAGCACCAAATCGCTAACTACCAAGTCGCTTAACCTCAAGTTGCTATGAATCAAGTCGCTAAGCCCAAGTCGCTAAGACCTAAGTCGCTGTAATCCCAAGTCGCTAAGACACAATCAAGTTGCTAAAGAACAACTCGCAAAGATCCAAGTCACTAACACTAAGTCGCTGACAATACAAAGTACAAGTCGCTAACAAAATTGAAAGCAAGTCGCTAATCTAACCAAGTCGCTAGCCGTAGTATAGAATCCACTAACTTGTACTGTTTGTCAGCTTGTCTCAATAGACAAGTCGCTAGGCTCAAGTCGCTAACAATTAACACTACAACTCGCTAACAATTACTGAAGCAAGTCGCTACGAAGAAAAACACTACGAGAGTCAAGTCGCTAGTAAGAAAAACTTCAAAAACACACTTTTCAATCCAAAACAAGTTCAACCACAGTGATTCAAGCTTTCCAAATACAAACCCAAGCACTTACAATGATTCTAAACACAAAAGTACACTCAAAATTCAAACTTTAACACAAGAATTGATCCAAATGATGCAAAAACCACTAAACTTTTTCAAACTCAAAAACCATCTAAAACCACTAGAAATCCAAGGATAAGTAAGAGATATGATCAAACCATGGCTCTTGATACCATTTGTAACATATTGGATTTCACAAACACATCAAAAGATGATCACAAAGAGGCGTATAAGTGAAGGTTTTAGAGAGAGAAAGAGTTAGAGGTTTGGGAACTTAGTGAGAGAAAATGAAAGTATTATTATGAGCTCCAACTCTCTACCTTGGGAGGTAGAGAGTATTTATAGTGTCTTACAAAACGCCACCTACGGGCTGTGGATCAGGCATACAGTGGGTAAAGACCCGTCCGTCCTCCATGGTGTTACATAACTAAATACTACTAAACATTAAATAACCTACGACTACGAGCTTTCTAACGATTACATATACTTGAGGTGACCGACACTTTAATGAGCAGATTTACTAAATCCTAACAGTACGGAGTGTACACCCATAAGGTCCCTGAACACCCTGACTCTAATAGTGGTTTTATTGGTAGTGCTCAGTTTCCACTGATAGGCAGTGTTTCCACTGAAGCAGTGTTTCCACTGCTAGTGCTATGAAAGTGCTGATGCAAGTACTGATAAATGGCAGTTACAACTACTTAATGACCACGTTTAATTGGTCATGTAACCACTAACAGCTATAATGGGGATAATTATGAGGCGATTAATGGGCCGATTAATTCTGTTAATTCCATTTGACTAGCTCAGAGTAATCTCCTATAAATAGGAGATCTGATTATGCATGAAATACACACAGAAAATGATAAACACTTATAAGCAAAATGGTTATTGAATTGTGCCTAATTCTATAACTACATTTGGTCTTATCCCAAGTAGATATTCATGTAACCCAGGCATTAGGGTCGAATAGTTTACTTTGGAAAGTGATTACACGATTCCAAGTGATATCCGGTAACCACCTAGTGGTATTGTTTCTGCTGACATTGTATTGTTTCTGCTGACATTGATTATCTTACCCTGTTCTGGGCTCATACACACCAACAACATCAACACACATGTAAAGCTTCCTAATTTGAAGCTTAACAAAACTCAGTCACTTCAAACTTGTGCAGTTCACACACATAACTTCAGCTAAAACCTCAACGACCACACATACATTACACAAAACTGGTTTGCATCAGAAAATTCATAATTCCGACATGAACCAGTTTTTGATTTCCTCTTTACTCTCCTTTGTTTCTTCGATTTCATCACATAATAAGTCACACCACCTAGAACGTCGACCATTGTAACCTGTTAGGATTTAGAAAGTCCATTTGTTAAAGATTCGGTCACCTCAAGTATATGTATTCGTTAGAAAGCTCGTAGTCGTAGTCAAGTTAAGTTAATAAGTAGTTAGTTAAGTAACACCATGGAGGATGGATGAGTCTTTACCCACTGTATGCCTGATCCACAGCCCGTAAGAGGCGTGTCTTGTAAGAAACTATAAATACTCTCTACCTCCCAAGGTGGATGGTTGGAGCTTCAATACCATTTTTCTTTTTTTCATCAAGTTCCCAACTCTCTTTACTTTCTCTCTCTAAAATACTCAATCCATACGCCCCATTTGATTATGTGTTGATGTGTTTATGAAATCCAATATGTTACAATTGGTGTTAAGAGCCATGGTTTCATCACTCATTTTTCATGTTCTTGTATTTCTAGTGGGTTTCATAAGGTTTTTGGGTTTGAATGAGTTTAGAGTAGTTTGCACCATTTGGATCATTTCTAGTATTAAAGTTTGGATTTTGATTGTACTTTTGTGTTTGGAATAATTATAAGTGTTTAGTTTTTGATTTGTAAGGCTTGAATCATCGTGGTTGGGTTGTTTTTGGATTGAAAAGTGGTGGTTTTTTAATATTGGTACAAAGCGAGTTGAGTCTCGTTTTGATTTTCTTGCTTGCGAGTTGTCTTGTTCTGTGAAGCGAGTTGTCATTGATTGTACAAAAGATTGCACTACCAGGCTTCGATGTGGATCAAAGTAATGAGGGGTGTATGTTCCAGCCAAGACTTGTCTTTCACCTGAGAATAAGAAATATGAAACACTACGTTAAGTGATTACGCAGGGGTAGGACCCTGCGAACCACCTCTGGCGTGAGAGTAAGTATGAGTTATGGTTGTATAAGTGTGTGTAAGTAAAGAGATGAGTGTGAAATGAGCATACCATAATCCATTGCCCGTCCAACCTATTTATAGTGGATGAAATAGGGTTGAGAGCACTTCTGCATAAATGTCGGAGATCATGGGGGCGTCCCATGATTGTGGGTAACCGCTAGGGCTTAGTGACCCGCGTTCTCAGACTTGACGGGGAAGCCAAGAGCGAGAGGGAGATCGTGGGTGTTGGGAATTATACGTTTTAGTTGATAAGACAAAAAGAATGAAACAAGAGGGACTTAATGCGACAAGAAGGAAACCTACAAAAAGATGGAAGGACTTGCTTGCAAAAGAAGTTTTATTTATTAGTCCTTCGTAGAGATTTGTAAACCCTAATCCTCTAGTATATAAAGAGGACATGGGGTGTAGGTTTTATAATTAAGTCTTCCAAGATGTAAACCTTAAAGGTGTGTGTGTATGGGAACCTAGGCATAGGGATTTGGGAAAACGCCTAGGATTTAGTGGTTATAAGTTAGTTTGGTTAGAGTACATCGATCCAACAAGTGGTATCAGAGCCTGGGGCTCGTGATATCTAGGACTTATAGGGTTTATTGGTGTCGATTTGATTATGATTAAGTGTGTCGAGTATTGATCTTTATTTATTGACGAAGCATGCAGTTTGACGAAGGAACGATGTGGCTTTTTAAAAGGTTATTATATGGTTTTCGTATGCTACTGTGAAGAATTATTATTTGCGACAAGATACTTTGCATGTGGGCGTATTAAACGTTTGAGATGGAACAAGATTTCGTGGTCCCCTAGTTGGGTTTTGATCTGGTACAACGCAGTATGTGATTTCAATCAAACGGTGGAAGTTATTTGATTGGACGGTGGTCACATGGACTTCATATTTGATCTGTTAATACTGGTTGGTACACGTGTAATTGCTCACACGAAGGAGATTGTTTAATTGGTCTCATAAGTTGGTCTCATACAAATATCACGTGGTACTCTCATTATATTCGACCATCATGGTGGGGTCTTGATTGATAATTTAATTGGTTCATATGTAAGATTCAATGATTCACGTGGGTCTATGTAAGCCAATTGATATCTGGTTTATTATTTGTGTTCGAGAGTTATTTATGGTCAAGTACTGGTACTGTTTGAAAGTACTGCAGTTTTTATAAGAAAGTACTGTTGGAGTTTTATTTTCAAAGTACTGCTTCACCTCGAAGTATAATGGTTTATTACAAGGAGATTTGGAATTAAGGGGAAGTCGAGCATAATTATCGTTATAGAGTTTGGACGACACACACAGAAGAGTTGGTTCACACACACAAGGAGTTTGGTTATTTGTTCTTAAAGATATTAAAAGGCTCATATTTGATTTTATTGAAGAATTGATTACGAAGAGGATTATTTATCACTTATTTGAAGGTGAAGTGTAATTACTTGGATACGTGTTTTATCATACCTTTTAGCAGGAGGTAACTTGTTCGTGCTTCAATGATTATGACAAAGAATTGACATAACACTTAAAGGAGTGACGTTATTGTGCTCAGTGATTATCATCAAGAGATTGAGGTCTCCCTATACATAGTGATCATTACAAGGATCTTACAGATTTGAAGAATCATTTGATGTTCATGCAACACTCAAGGGGAAGTGTTTGATTTTTACTATTGTTGATCATTATTACTACTGCTAGTTGGAGTTTTCTATTGTTTTGAATCCATTTTTCTTATGGTGCGTAATGGTGGGTGATTTTAAACATTGGAAGTCTTAGATTGGAAGTATGACATTGGTTCGTGGTGGTCAAGATCATTATTTGCATACGTTCCCTATTTGGATAATAACAAAAAGGGGAAGAGATGTTTGAGTGGCATGGCATGGATTAAGGGGAAGACATACTTGTTTCATTCATGGTGAGATCCCTGATCTCAATTTCTCTACTTCATCTAGAGAAGTTCGTTCAAGAATGGTTTTGTCATTATCAACTAGGGGAAGATTGTTGGGAATTATACGTTTGAGTTGATAAGACAAAAAGAATGAAACAAGAGGGACTTAATGCGACAAGAAGGAAACCTACAAAAAGATGGAAGGACTTGCTTGCAAAAGAAGTTTTATTTATTAGTCCTTCGTAGAGATTTGTAAACCCTAATCCTCTAGTATATAAAGAGGACATGGGGTGTAGGTTTTATAATTAAGTTTTCCAAGATGTAAACCTTAAAGGGGTGTGTGTGTGGGAACCTAGGCATAGGGATTTGGGAAAATGCCTAGGGTTTAGTGGTTATAAGTTAGTTAGTGTTAGATCAAGTCTTTGATCTTTATTATTGTTTAGTTAGAGATGGTGAATGAAAAACCTTGTTCATAATAATATTGATTCTATGTTTGAATATTCCGCCTTTATTATTATGTGTTCCTAGATATAATATTAGACCTAGTCTAAGAGCTTTCAACGATCTCAACATGCCCCCCAAGATGTTTGAGTGGCATGACATGGATTAAGGGGAAGACATACTTGTTTCATTCATGGTGAGATCCCTTATCTCAATTTCTCTACTTCGTCTAGAGAAGTTCGTTCAAGAATGGTTTTGTCATTATCAACTAGGGGAAGATTGTTGGGAATTATACGTTTGAGTTGATAAGACAAAAAGAATGAAACAAGAGGGACTTAATGCGACAAGAAGGAAACCTACAAAAAGATGGAAGGACTTGCTTGCAAAAGAAGTTTTATTTATTAGTCCTTCGTAGAGATTTGTAAACCCTAATCCTCTAGTATATAAAGAGGACATGGGGTGTAGGTTTTATAATTAAGTCTTCCAAGATGTAAACCTTAAAGGTATGTGTGTGTGGGAACCTAGGCATAGGGATTTGGGAAAACGCCTAGGGTTTAGTGGTTATTAGTTAGTTTAGTTAGAGTACATCGATCCAACAGTGGGTTTGACCAAGTCAGGAGGTTTCCCTATCCATTGTTCCTTCGTCAGCCATACCCCGGAGGGCTTAGGGCTTTGAATGGCGAATTCCCCTGAGGTAACCTTCGTGATAATGAATGGTTTGACGCCTATGGATATTTTGGAATCCTAACTTGATCCTTCGAATGGAAGGGCTTCGACACGTCTCGTAGGAGTGTCCTTCGAGCTACTCGGAGGGTACATCATCAAGCCCCCCAGTCGAAAGTGATGCATATGAGTGAAGAGGCATTGCTTTCGACTTTATGCTTCGAAAAAATACCATCTTTCTGCTAATCGTACTAGTTGGGAGATAACTATGCAACTAACCAAGCGCATTTAATGCTAATTAAACCATCCGGCTGCCCGCTACAGTGATCACTGATTCCCATATTACCCGGAGACCAAAAGACTTTATTTAAAATTTAAAAAGTAGCTTGACTCGGATAAGAGTAAATAAAATGGACACGTGTGTGGTTTTAAAGATGGTAAAAAGGGGTATTTAAGGGGGAGTTGTTGAAACCCTAAAACACTTTCACTCTCTCCATCTTCTTTTACATGCAGTAAACCTTTTTCCAGCGCACACCATCTTCGAAAACAAAGGTAAATACTTCTCTTTTCTTGTAGTTTTAAAAATAGGAACATGGATTTCAAGTTTATCATTAAACAACAAAAATGTACATTATCTGCAAAAGAGTAACATGATCACTTAGCTGAATACCCAATCCCACCAGAACACAAAGTGTTGTTACCGAAGTCTAATCAAGGTATTTTTGACACTCCTCAAGGCTTCGTAGGGCTATACACACATGCATTTAGCCATTCGAACCTTTGGATTCCACTGCATCCACTGATATTAGAGTTTATGCAATACTACAAGGTTCATATCTCTAGGTTCAACCCCTTTGGTTTAGCCAAACTGACCACATTCATAGTGATGTGTAAAGCATACGGCTATGAACCAACATTAAAGGTTTTAAGAGGATTTCTGAACTTGTATCCTGGGGGCAATTGGTTAACTTTAGCAAAAAGGCCTGAATCAGATGTTCCCAACCTGTTTGGGAGGGTGTATACCAACATAATAGGTTGGAAAGGTAGCTTTTTCTATGTGCAAGATACTATTGTTCCCCCTAATTATCCAGAGTTGCTGAATAAGGAAAATATGTTTGATGCAAAACGGTACAATGACCCCTTGCCATATGAGTTGCGAAGGGATCCCTGCTATCAGCGTTTGGCTAGATACCCTGTGGATGTGCAAGTGTTCCCCGAAGCCATCTTATACATGGCTAGGATTGCCCAGAGCTGGGAGGGGTCTCCCAAGAAGCTTGTTATCATATACCAAGGACAAAGTATGTTTATCTACTTCTATTTAAGTAGGACCAATGTAGCACTGATATTTATTTCTCCTTGTTTCTATTTTGCAGAGATGTCATTCAGAAACTTCATGTACCAAGATTTGGATGAAGATTTAAGCTTTATGCCTGCTGAAAAGGCCAAAGAGTCTTATGGTGTTGGCTCTCCTTCAACATCTGTGAACAACAATGAGGTAGATACTCCGAAGCTGAAGCCTATTGCATCAGCACCCCCGCAACTTGCATTGGAGGGTCCATCCCAACTTGTTGAGAATGTTGTTGACTCGGACGATCCTGCGGATGAGGATGTCCCAGCTATAGGTTCAACAAGGGTAGCTGACAGGTTGAAAAGTAGAAAGGGAACAACAGCCAAGACTGTTAAGTCTACCAACAAGAGGAAGAATCCCCTACCTGCCTCTGGAGGTAGAGTTGTGAAGCAGAAGAGTGCTGAAGGCAGAAAGTTTGTGAAGTCAGCCTTTAAATTGCCAGATGAATCAGTGGAGGTGCATGGTAAGCAGTTCCTCCTTATAAAATATGTGAAGTTATAATTGTCACAACCAATTTAGCCTTTATACATTATACTGGTCGCAGGCCTTCCAGAGACGAAGGAGCTTCCCAATGCTTTGGCCTGTCACCAGATTGTCGATCATGTCACCCCTCCTCAATGGAAAGGTATGCTAGAAAATATGTCCATTGAAAGGTTTTGTGACATGCATGACAATGGGGTTGCATGGCAGGCGGTAATGGATAATCACTTAAATGCTAAAACCAGAGAGTTGCTCATAACTGTGGCCAAGCTGGAAGCTAAGTGTGACGAGATTGAGGGGAACATTGAGAAGAACCCCCTCGTCCAAGACCTTCGTGGAAAGATAGCCCAGTTGACAGTTGAACTCAGGAATCTTAAGTTGGAAGAAGCCAAGGTCATCACTCTAACATGTCAGAACGCTGTTCTTGAGGCGAAATGTGCTGGATTAGAAAGTGAGAGGACTAGGCTAGGAGAGGTAGAAGTGAAGTTGAGGGAGGAAATTGATGGCTTGCAGATGAGGTATAAGATGCTGCAAAAGGATCGTGCGGAGGTCGTTTCGAAGGTGGTGCCTTATATAGCCATGGAGCTCTATCACAGTGATGAATTGGGAGGTCAGATGTGGAAGGTCATCAAATCAGCCATTTTTCATGGACGATGCTTGGCGTTGGAGGAGGCTGCCAAAACAGGTAAGCCTGTGGATCTCTCCAAGATTGAATGCTACCGTCCCACTTCGAAGGTTGAGTATGATGAGGCAGGAAATGCGTTCGCAACCGTAGAGTACTCCTTCCTTGCTGAGGCTACCAAAGATCCTATGGCACCCCTCGAAGACCTCCTTTCCAAGAAACCTCGAAAGTTGAAGCCTACCACTCCCACCAAGAAGACTATGTCTACAAATCATGTCTCAGATCAACCATCCCCCACTCTATCTCCGAAAAAGCAGGAATGAAGGCTGCCATGTCGGTAGTAATTTGGTTTCAAGGGTGGTATGTACCATTTAACACAATTTATCTTATTTGACAATGCTTGTCTTGTTCTCTAAACAATTTGAATGCTTGTGATGTATGGCCATGGGCCAAAAACAATTTAACAGGGGCTTAGGCTCCTCGTGCAGGTACAAGGGCACTAGCCCTCATTTTGAATGGTATGGTGTAGAGGGAATGCCTCTACACACTTAGTTATTATTTGTGTTTGTTTTGTTAACTTCTCGTACGCCATTTTTCCGACGCTTAAGTTTTACAACCTAAGGTTAAACAACCTCATTGTGTGTAAATTACAACACCAAGAATATAATGACCAAATTTGATCATTGACAAAGGGTCGCGACCCACTCTATCTCAAATCCTTTAGGTAGTATGACTTTGTATTTATATTTACAAGCGTCAAAAACTACTAGGAGAGTTAATGTGAATCTTAAAGTTGGCTTAAATGATAAAGTGTGTATTACACCTTGAGCCATTTTATTCGACATTGAAACTCATTAATGACTTGGCTGAACAAATCTTTGTGTTTAAGAAATGAAGCAAGAGATTTATGGGAAATGTCTTATTTATCATTGAATTGGTAGGGAGGATTACATCATTTTTGAAATGAAAACTAAGACAACTACCAATAATGTTTGCTTTCCCTTGAGAAGCTCCTAATTACAAGAAAAAAGTAAAAGTACTTCTTAAACATAGAACTTTCGAAGGTTCGTACCATTCCATGTCCTGTCGATGGGTTCTCCGAGAAGAGTGGCCAGTTTGTAGGCTTCGTTCCCATAGGCCTCAGCTACCATGTCAGGTCCTTCCCAAGTTGGTCCCAGCTTTCCCTGATCCTTTCATCATTTTGGGAGGCATCATACGTTTCCACACGCTCCGTGTGTACACTTAGCTCCGAAGGGATGACCGCTTCTGCTCCGTGTATCCTGTGAGCCCACAGTACTTGAGGGAATTCATCTACCCACCCATGATGAGTTTGTCCCAGCCTTTTCTCGATCCTTTTGACGATGTCTCTATTTGTAACCTCCACCATTCCATTACCTTGTGGATGGTAGACGGATGTCCAAGACTACTTTATGTTGAGCCCTTGACAGAAGTCGTAGAAGACTCCTTCGGCAAATTATTTCCCGTTGTCAGATATGATTATGTGGGGCACTCTGAATCTGCACACAATGTGCTCCCACACAAACTTCTCGATCTGTCTCCCCGTGACGGAGGCCAAGGGTTTAGCCTCCACCCACTTAGTAAAGTAATCGATAGCCACCAGCAAGAATTTGACACCTCCGGGAGCTACGGGCATAGGTCCTACGATATCGATGCCCCACTGAGAGAAGGGCCATGCGGATGTTACACTTGTCATGTCCTGCTTCGGCAACTTTGGAACGTTTGAGTGTATCTGACAAGCTTTACATTTGAGAATGATTTCTGCTGCATCCCTGTACATCGAAGGCCAATAATAGCCCAACTTCATTATTTTCGAGACAACTGAGCGGGGTCCTGCATGGAGGCCGCAGGATCCTTCGTGAACTTCAGAGATAATGCTCTTGGCCAGCTTGGGTCCCACACATCTTAACCAAGGTGACAAAAATGACCTTCTATATAGGGTTTCCGCTATTAGTCGGTACTGCGGGGACTTAACCCGAATCTTCCTTGCTAGCTTGAGATCTTCAGGGAGAAGACCTCTTATCAAATATTCCCTGATGGGGGTCATCCATGTCTCTCCTTCCTCATGAACCACATCTGCAACTTCCTTGCGAACGATGGATCTGTCAGGTAAGACTTCGACAAGTACTTCTTTGGTGAGATGAGCGAAGGCCATGGAAGCTAGCTTGCTTAGTGCATTGGCCTTCTTGTTCTGATTCCTACGAACATGTTGGATGGTGTAGGAGTCGAAGCTATCCAGCATCTCCCTTGTTTTTTCCAAGTACTGCTTGATGACGGGCTGCCTTGCTTCATAGGAGCCTGTAACTTGGTTTGCTACCAATTGGGAGTCTACGAAAACAGCCAGAGCTTTGACCTCCATATCTTTAGCCAATCGGAGGCCTGCTAGCAACGCTTCGTATTCTGCTTCATTGTTTGTGGCTTCGAACTCAAAACGAAGAGCATATCTATGCTCCTTCCCTTTAGGGCTGACCAGCATTAGACCTGCTCCAGAACCATCGGAGCTGGATGCTCCGTTTGTATAAATTTTCCAGTCAGCCTGTACTTGAGTGAGGTTAGTTTTGGGCTCTTCCTTTTCTTCGTCAGGCTCGGAAGATGTGTCCGCCAAAAAGTCTGCAAGAATTTGCCCTTTAATAGAGTTTCGTCCCTTGAACTCTATTTCGTGCTCTCCAAGTTCAATAGCCCATTTAGCCACCCTCCTAGACTTTTCGGGTTTCGACAATATCTGTATGAGTGGCTTGTTGGTTAAGACTGTGATTGGATGGGCCTGGAAATAGCGTTGGAGCCTCCTTGCTGCGTTGATTTGGGCTAGTATTAGCTTCTCCAATGTTTGATAGTTGATCTCTGCCCCCTGTAGGACCCTGCTGACAAAGTAAATGGGGATCTGTCGTTTGTCTCTTTCTGCCATGAGGACTGCGCTAATACTCTCCATTGAGGATGCTAAGTACATGAACAACATTTCGCCTTTGATTGGGGCTGTAAGTGTTGGAAGGACTTCGATGAACTCCTTCATCTTCTGAAAGGCAGCTTCAGCATCCTGACTCCACTGAAAATTTTTCTTATTCGCGCATCCCTTGAGTGTTTTGAAGAATGGTAGGGACTGTCGCCCCTTCGACAAAAACCGGCTTAAAGCTGCCAGCTTCCCATTCAGGCTCTGCACATCTTTTAGACACTTAGGAGCTTGGAGATCTGTAATTGCCTTGATCTTGGAGGGATTAGCCTTTATCCCCTGCTTAGTGATCAAATGTCCTTGGAATTTCCCCTCTTTGACACCGAAGGAGCATTTCTTAGGGTTCAGCTTCATGTTAATCGCCCGAAGCTGATCGAAGGTTTCCTGTACATCGAGGAGTAGGTCCTCCTCCGTCTTGCTTTTGATAACCATGTCGTCAACGTATGCTTCGAGATTTCTGCCTATCTGCTTGTTGAAGGCTTTATCTACGAGACGTTGGTAAGTTGCCCCTGTGTTCTTTAATCCGAAGGGCATCTTTCTGTAACGGTAGACACCTTTGCTTGTGTAGAAGGCTGTCTTTTCCTTGTCCTCCTTCGCCATTTGGATCTGATGATACCCTTTGTAGGCATCTAGGAAGCATTTTAACTGGAAGCCTGCCAAGGATTCTACCTTCCAGTCAATTTTTGGTAGAGGGTAGCAATCCTTCGGGCATGCTTTGTTGATGTCAGTGAAGTAAACACACATGCGCCACCCTCCGTTGCTCTTTTTGACCAAAACTGGGTTAGCTACCCAAGTTTGGTAATTAACTTCCCTTAGAATGCCTGCTTGTGTGAGTTCGTCAACTTCTTTTGCAGGCTGCAGCGTTTCTTTCGGGGGCTAGGCTCCTCCTTTTCTGTTTTATCGGCTCAATGTGTTCGTATTCATTGAGTTTATGCTCCGTTCCGAAGGATTGTCCGTCTATCAGCAATGTTCGTGGTACCCCTGTCATGTCAGAATATTTCCAAGCAAAAATATTAAGGTTAGTCCGCAACAGTTCCGTGAGTTTCGCCTTGTAACTCGCCGGGAGTTGTTTTCCAATTACCACTGTCTGTTCAGGGTAGCTAGGGTTAACTACAACTCGTTCCTCAGCATCTGTGCAGCTTAGAATAGCTATCGGAGGCTCCTCTGATTCTTCTCTGATCTTTTTGACACCATATACACCCTTATCCGCCCCATAATTAGAATGAACAGTTCCTACTCCGAAGGGGGTCTGAAACTTAATGGCAGCATGTATGGTGGAAACAACAATACCCATCTTTTGCATAGTTGTCCTCCCTATTAACAAATTATAAGGAGAATCTGACCTGACTATAAGGAAGGTGAGTGTTTCCGTCTTGAGGATAAGGGGCTTTCGCCTATGGTGATTTCCAATGGTACTTCTCCCAGGGGCCACGAGTGTTCGCCGGAGAACCCTACCAGGGGGTTTTTTGAGTCTGCCCTTTGTGAACGTATGGATGTGATGGATCTAGACACACTCCTTGTGTCAATGATATTTTGTATGATATTATCAAGCAAGTGGAATTTACTTATTAATACGTAGAAGATGAATTATATGATGTATTGTATGAGAGTAAACACAGATTAAACACAAAACTTAAGCTCCAATATTATTGATGAATAATACGAGTGATCTTAGTTTATCACTAGGGTTACACCTTGAAGCTTTTGTGAGTAACACGTAGGTAAATTAACAAGTACCTAAGACAATGACCTAGGACCTCCTTTTATACAACAAGGAGTCCTTTACAAGATAAGTATAAAGCTAACATTATAGAATATACAAAAGATCTATTCTATACTTATCTAAACGCGTTTAACTAAACATAAACTGATAGCAGTGGTAACAATGTACTGGCAGTGGGAATACGTTTCCACTGCTAGTGTTAATCCGAGCAGTGTAAACCACAACTATCTGTGGTAACGGATTATTCCCAACAATCCTCCCCTAAACTTATGATTTCTCTGCAAATCAATACGTTTCTTCAATATGCATTATCTTCAAGGATTTGGGGAATTCAACCAAACACTTCACTTCTTCCTTAACTTTTGTATAGCTCTTGAATATTGATCTTGAAGCCTTTGTAACAATGCTCTGACCTTCTCATTGTCTTCATGAACTCTTATTGGTAAACTTAACATCACTGTAAGAGCTCCAGCTCTGAGTGGATATTCTTTCTCAGCAAGCATGAAAAAGTCTTCTCCATTTACTGTAGAGACATGATGAACTTCACATGAATCATAGTAAAACCATTTAGTACCAAAACATGTGAATAAGGATTTCCAGAAGTCATCATTAGCATTTGGTTCATAGAGCCTTCTAAGATTAACCCATAACTGCATCTCCTTTGTATCTTTGAGATCTTGAGCATTAAACCTTTCTTGAACTAACCTCCATAGTGTATTAATGTCATCTTTGTCAAAAGCTTTAATAAGATCTTCAAATGTCATGAATGATGAAGTTTCACCACCTAGCCTTGTGATCTTCCATGTTGGAGCAAAATTGCTAGCAGTGTAAACTTCCCAATCAATAATAGGATGTCTAACTTGCAGTGGTTCAGGATAAAAATCTCTTTCTTCAATCACAATCATTCCATTCAATTGTTCTTCAGTGAATTTCTCTGTAGGAATTTCCTTCTCAGTAGACATTGCTTGTTCTTCAGCAACCTTAGTCTTCTTAACAGTTTGAGAATCACTTACTTTTGCCTTTCTCTTCAATCTAGGAATCCTTCTTGCTTCTTCTTCAGAACCCATTGGAATAAAAGCTTTATCTTGTTTTTGAGTTCTGTAATAAACCCTTTCAACTTGATCATCAGGCATTCCTTTGAATTGATGCTTCTTCTAACCACTAACATGACACCAATAAGTCTTCATATATGAAAGAATTTGTGCTTTGGTTGGTTGTCTTTGTTTCTTCTGACCCTTTTTGACTGTACTAATCACATCTTCAAGTGCTTGATTGTTCTTCATTTGAATGAAATCCTTCAACTGAGTTGTTCTTTGTTCCTCAGTTAAGGATGCATCAGCAACCAGATCAATTGCCTTTTTCTTGATTTCTGGATTATTAGCAATCAAGAATTCAATATCATCTTCAGTAGGAACATAACTAAACTCTGGAGTCATCTCTCTAAGAACTGTAGGTTGAACAGTTTTCATTCTATTCAATCTTTTAGTCTCCAAAAAGTTTACAACTTCTTCTTCAGTGATCATCTTAGCAATTTCACTATCAAGAGCAATCTGTGCTTGTCTTTTCTTTGAAATCTTTCTTCCAGTTTGCTCTACATTTTCCATAACTGCTTTACCTTTGTCTTTCTTCAATTTATCAAATTCTTCACTTGCAGTGGCAATAGTTGGCTCTGCAGTGGAAATAGAATCAGTGGTAAAATCAGTTGTACAAAAAAAAATGTCTTGATCTTCAAGTTGCTCTCCATGAGTATCAGCTTCCTTTGCTCCTTTACTTGTATCTCCTTCATCTTCAAAAACAATTTTCCTCCTCTCAGTATCAGCACCTGTTTTCCTCCCTTGTTTAGGAGAATTTCCCAAATCATGATCAGCTGAATCACCATCAGTAGGTAAGGATGAAGATGAAATCATCAATTTGGCAGTCTTCTTGTGCTTTTTCAACCCCTGCATCTCTTCCTTTAAAGTCTGAATCTCTTCTTTTAATTGTTTAATATCCTTGGCATGCTGCTTTTTGACATATGCCAAATCCTTCTGTAGAGATTCAACCTGCTTGGCTAACTTGGTACACAAAACCATCAATTCCAGTTGGTTCCCACTGCCCTCAGCACTTCCAACTGTGTTACTTGTTGGGAGAGGTGAATCATGGGGCAAAGGTTCAGATTCCTCCCTAGTTGGACTAGGTTGAAGTCTAGAACCACCACTGCTTGTTCCTAGACCATAAGGTTCAGAAACTTGTTGTGTTGTCATGAGAGGAGTTGACTGTTTAGACCTTCTCTCATAGGTGATTGAAACTGGTGGGGTATAATCAATGTTTGGAACATTAATTATGGGAGCGTTTTGTTCAGTTGTAATTTTAGCAAGCATTTGAGGTAGGAGAGATGTAAAAATCATATTGGCATCTTTGTTCAAATTTTGAAAAACTTTAGGCTTTAGGCAACTGATTTGATAAACATTTGTATGGGGTTGCAGTTGAAACTCATTTAGCACTGCCTGCACAAACCTTGGATACATTAAAAAATTTGTTTTACTCTGTATATTGCCTTTCATACTTCTAAAAATATAATTTGACCAGTTGAAAACCTTATCAGTGACTAGACAAACCAAAGGGTAAGCCATGGTTGAACTAAATTGCTCATAAGATGTTTTCTTTGGACTAAGACAATGCAATAGAGTATGAATAAAAAATCTCCATTAGGGACAAAAACCACTCTTTTTGAAAGTAGCCTTTTTGTCAGTGGTATCATACCCCATGGATGATAAAGTATCATGAATAGCAGGCATAGGTAATGTTTCACAAAAATTTCAAAGAGCAGTGGTAAATAAAAACATTTTAAAACTAGACTACTCTTATCATAGTTTTTAGCAAACTACCAGCATTGGCTTCAACAAACTGATTCTTAAGATCTCCGTTCAAGGTAACAGGTACTCCATCCACCTGTGAAATTAGAAAAAAGAATCAACATATACCATACATATGAGGTCAAAGAAGTCTTGATGCACAAGAGCTCTATGTAGCAAACATGAGCATATATATACCTTTGTAGCACATTTTGCTTCTGCAAAAGTTTCAAAGAAGCTGAGCTGCATCTGTGTTGGAAGTTGCCCCTGCAAGAAAGCAAGTGTTAGTACATGACAAAAAGTTTATAGCTGATACTTACTTTCAAATATAGTTCATATACCTCCAACAATGACTAGGCCATCCAAATTCAGAGCCTTGCATGCTGCCATGGCGGAATTTACTTGTTCTGTGGTTCTAATTTGATCCTTTGTTTGTCCCAACAGATCATAACCACCTTCAAGAGATTATCATAGTCGAATTAAATTACTTCACGACAAAAAAAAAGAATAACATAATCACATAATTACACATTTGTCCAGCGTACCTTGATTTTTGTAGGTTGCAAGAACATCATATGTGATCTCAAGGGTCTTCTGAGCAAATAAACCTTCAGAACCACCTGGTTACATGCATAACAATTCTTATGAGTACACATTCCAAAACATCACGATCGCATACCGACAATTAAAAATGGATAAAATGATTACCCAAAAATTCAAGCAATGTGCTCTTAGGGTTGTGAATTTTAAGAGCCTCGTGAAGACCCCATACAACATTGTGTCCTCCAGGAGATTGTCTACCGCAGAAAACCAACCCAACCCTGAAAGACGAAACAGCAAGCAGAAAGTTCTGTGAGGCCAAACACTACAAAATTTTGTAGATCTATAATTTCCAGATTAGATACGCATTACAATATTAAATTTCTATTTAGTCGTACTACAATATTAAATTTCTATTGAAACCAGGGAATTCCAGGGTATACATGTAGACCTTATATGTCCACCCTTGACTACAAACAAGGACTTTGCACCCACATTCTTAGTTGAACTATAAATGAAAGTAAACATACTTACTTTACTGCTGGGTGCTCACTGATAGTCTGAGCATTGGGTGTTTTAGATTTTTCTCTGAAAAAATGCGCCAAAGGTTGACCATAAGTGTGAGGAAATGATCGAGCAATAGCATTAGCACCAGAAGGATCTGCGGCAGCAGTAGCATCACCAAACTCTACTCGCACAGTTGTTCCCAGTTCAAAATCCCAAAGCACATAATCAGTATGGAGTGTTCGATAATGGCGGAACTAAAAAAAATCCAACTTAATCTTTACTATTTACGCAAGATGTTTACGTTTTATAATATTTTAATATGTAAAGTTATTTGTGATGCTTTCATGCAAACATGTCATAGGCCCCGCAGTTGTTGCATCAAGCTCTCCTGCATAATCATTAGAAATGGCAGGAGACCTTAATGCCACATTGCGATGACGCCTATGCCACCTTTGCGTGACAGCATCACCAAACAACTTTACAGTGTTCAGATTTGTTTTTTCAGGTTTACCATCAATTAACTTCGAAGAAGGAAAAAGAAGAACGTTAAGAGTGTTGCACAGATTTTCAAGAGTGTTTAGGCTAAATATGAGTATATCAAAGCAATTGAATCCCAATATAAGTAACCTCTTTATTAAAAATAACTTAGTTTAACCACATAACTATGAGCAGATAAGCCAAAACAAATTACATCAAGTTACAAATAAGGGTGTTAGAGCTCAACAGTTTATTTCTTGTTTAATTCTAGAAAAAAAAGGATCTTACATTTTCTCAATAGTTAAACTTTTTAAGTACAAAAAGTTACCTTTTTTTATCTATTCAATTTGACTCTAAATGATTAACAATCAATAAAATTACATTGATGGATCGCCATATTTTGACTTTTATTTAAACATGTGCTAAAAAAAGAGGATGTGTTAAAGAAAAAGTCAAACAAGCATCACTCTAGCTCAACTTATATGTCCACCCTTGACTATGAAAAGACTTCCAGAGTCCGGACCCCTACACCAGTGTACTACACCCCCCATAGAACATACTAACCAAACAATCACATCTCGAAAAAAGTCAACCATTCATCACTCCAACTCAAACTTAATCACACTCACTTAATTACGTAAAAACATCATTAAGTCACACTCGTTTAACCTCAAAAAACAGTTTAAGAATCAAAAAAATCTTCTGCACCCCTAAACAGACCCCTATCCCAGTGTCACTAATCGCCTTGACGTCTCGAAAAAAAGTATACGAAACAACACTCTTAACTCAAACTTAATCACACACAACCAAACATTAAATCACACTCTTATAACCACACAAAAAAAATCCAAACTACTCCAAAAGAATCGCCTTAACATCACTAAAGTTTACACACGGATCCAAACACCCCCAGAAGAACACGTCGCGATAAAAAAAGTCAACCTATACATCAAACTCTAACTCAAAGCTTAATAACATTGTCTTAATTTCATTACACAAAACCAACATTAAATCACACTCTTTTAACACCTAAAGATTCAATCTTTTATGCACCAAAAGATATAAATCTTTATACCAAAAAGATTCAATAAACTTTTAAATCCCATAAATTAAAAGCAACCCAAAAAGCTAAAAACAGAATAAAGAACAAATATACACATCACGTGATCTGCACGTGTCAGATTCAATCAAGAATATTCAAATAAAAAAAACACACAAATCCTAGATTCAATCCATTATTCACAAATACAAAAAAAGAATCATACCAAGTTCAATACAATGTCAATAAATAAACAAAACCCACTAGTTAAAATTTATAAAAAAGAAAAAGGTTATAAATTTATAGACCTGAAGACAAGGAGGGAGCTCAGGTTGGTATAAAGATCTGTCTTTTTGTAGATCAGATAACTCTCTTGGGACACCATAGTCAGACTCCATTGATTCGTGTTTTTTTAATCGGGTGATGAAAACAGAGTGAGGGGGAGTGAAGAGGAAGAAAGTGAAGTGGGTTGTTGAGATGGAAAAGGGGCGTTTGTATAGGCGAGTTTACCAACCAATGACACTATTTTTGGGAGTTTTTGTCTTTTGGTCCTTTGAGGTTCGTTACACTGCTACGTCACTGCCACATTAATATCTAACTTTTCAAACAAAACACTAACAATTTTTTTTTAGAACGGCAACTGTGGCTGCATGGCTCCTAGCCCAGAAGGCGTAGCGAGCCCACACAACCAGGTTGGGTCCAGCCCAGAAGGCAATGGCACCTTTTCTTTTACGCACGCGGGAGGAAACCCTTATCGCCCTAGACAAGACTCGAACTTGAGACCTTGCCTAGTAGGGTAAAACCTCCATACCGCGACCAGAGGCCCTTTGGTAAAAAATGTATCGAACCTTACACGGTTTAATAGATTTCCACATCACCATCTAATTTTTAATATATATGTAACTTATTCTATCTATGAAATATGCAGAAACTTGAATACTAGTAGTGTTTATTAGATACATCTGCATGCAAGAAAGTATGAAGTTAAAGAATAAAAGATAACGAATACAAAATTAATTATATCTAAAGTGTGTAAATTTTGTCGGTTGATAACTCATACAAATATTTTGCCTTCCACAAAACCATACAAATAAATTTGGTAAAACACAACCATAACTTAGTCCAGTAGTCAAGTTGTTATTGTAACTGTTGGCTAAAAATTATATTCTCAATCTCAAAATAAAATATCACTGTTTTCAGCATTATTAAATAGATGAGAATTGGTTTGCATGTGCAAAATTAATTTAACGAGCGGGGTACCCGCGCGTTGCTGCGGGAATATTGTGTTAATCTAAATTTAAAATGAAATCATTATAAAAAAAGCATTTTTTTTATTAAGGACTAAATATGCAAAATGTCGATAATCGCAAATTTATTTTTTTATTATTTTTTTTCCATTGGCCATGGAGGTTCACATGCAAAGACTCCGGCCTATTCAAAAGGGTAGTCGTCCTGAAATTAGTCGGCTCACAATGTCGAGTAGGAAACCCAGATTTAAAAAAAATAATTAATGTTACTGTTCAAACACTTTAGCACAACAGTGCTTTGAACAGTAGCAAAAAACTGCCCTTTAAATATATATCCAAAAGTATAGTCGCCCTGAAATTAGTCAGCTCGCAATGTCGAGTCAAAAACCCAGATTTAAAAAAAATAATAATAAAAATAAAATAAATAAATAAATTACTGTTCAAACAGTGCAAAATCCTGCCTTTTAAATATATAGGATAATATATTATTCATGCCCACATCATCACTTATTGACCGTGTGTGCAGTAACGAACTACTTTTATACGAACGAATGAGCTGTCATGTTTGCAATGCATTGACCACATAAAGAACACTTATTATACGTATGTCGCCTTGTGCATTGTGGATGACCTTGGGAGGTTTTGTATAGATGGCATGTTTGGTCTTGTCTATAATATGAGCATAAAGGCAAGACGCGTCATTTTATTGGATGTTATATGTTGGGTCTTGCCTAGATGACTCGGGGCTAAGGGCATTTCTAATTGTTACTTCGTATATTGTTGATATATAATGACATCTAAAATGATTCGTTTTTAACTTTGAGACTTTAATATACATGATGTGTTTAAATAATGATAGATTGACAAGGGAAGTTGGTGACATAAATTTCTATGTGTGTTTGACAATATTCAAGACGTATGTTTTGTTAGAATGATGTTGAAATCTACAAAACGTCTCATGTTAGGTCTTGTTTAGACGATTTGAGATGAAGACAATGTTTTGTTTCTAAAGTGATACGGAGTATTACATTGTTGCCTCTTGAAATTCGTTGTTCTTTGCTTGCAACTAGTTTTTAGTCGTGTGGCATGAAATATTATATCACATTATTTGTGAAATGATTATCAGTGTTTGTAAAATTTAGACCTCACATGAGTAAATTGGATGAAAAATAAAACAAAAACAAAGGTAGAGGGTGAAAATAGTATTTTTATGTAATATACATAAGTTAATTGTGTCAATTATATGATTTTACTAATTAAGAAAGGAAATCTCATGTATGACAAAAGGGTATATTCGGGAATTATTCTCTCATAGCTTGGTTATCAAGAAAAATCATTCAATACCATAAAAAGTTGCAAACACAAAAGAATTGAGGATCTAGGAATATTCACGCACAGAAATAGAATAATTTACTGGGCTAGTCACAACAATCATTTTTTTATATTAATGGTCACCGGATCAAAACAAAATTTATATCTATTTATCTAGTATTATTGACCATAATTATTCCACCACATTTAAATTGTACATCTAAATTACTTTATCCAAAACGTTACTAGTATTTCGACAACATTTTATTTAACCGTATGCAACACCACTGATAAGCAATCAAGGAAAATGATATGTAATCGATTGATTATTACCTTTGAAACTATTGTTCATCGTCAAGATGTTCAAGTTCATAGCCTAAAAAAACAAAACAAAAGTTTTTCATCTGTGTTGAACAAACATTAAACGCGATAAAGAGTGAAACAGAAAAATAAAAATAAAAATACTTACTCGTTTGAATAAATGTGATCAATTAACCATAACATTTAATAATAAAGCTGCAAATATTATGTTTTTCTGATGATGGTGATGGCGATTAAAGTTGGTTAGTGATACTGGGTTAGGATTGGTGAATGATGATGGAGAGGAAAGGGTGGTTTACAAGTGTGGTGACCGAATTTTTAGAGCTTCCCTGATAAGCTTAATAATTAATGTTTAAATTTGATATATTATTCAAAATTTTAAAGCAAAATTACCAATCTAGACACTCTTAAATTTCAGCATTTACTTTTTGAAGGGGTATTGAGGGTCTTTTTCAACTCTTAATTATTAGAGTATATAGATAGATTTAGATAGATAGATATAGATATAGATAGGGGTGTCAAAAGGGTTGACCCGACCCGACCCGAACCCGATAAAGCCTTATAGGGTCGGGTTCATTCGGGTTCAACTCCGCTTATCGGGTCTATCGGGTCAACCCGACCAACCCGATAACCTTATAGGGTCGGGTTAGGGTTATATTTTTTATACTTATCGGGTTCGGGTTCTACCCGATAACCCGATAAATGTATAAGCCTTCCTAATAGCACTTTAAACCCCTACCTGATATAAGTGTTAGCTCGATATGTACAAATGTTAAACCCCTACCTGATATAATTAAATACAACATGTGTATGCATGTCAACATATGAAAATATTGTTTGACTTGTTCATTTTCAGCAATGTTTATGCATGTATAATGCAACTTCAAACATTTGAAATGTTGGATAAACCAAGTACAGAGACAAAAATACTAACAACTTGAAGAGATTCTTTATATTACCACTTGCAGCAGCATTGACACTCAACTTGTAATATAAAAGTACAAAATTAAAAAAATGCTAACAAAATTATAGGATATATTCAGCTGATATTACAAGTTCTTACAATACAAATGTATATAAGTTCAAACTTAACTGGCCTAGAACCAAAACTAGTGTAAAGTTCGCGTCAAAAAACAAGAAACGCAAAGGTGCAAACTTTGGTTTCTTGTATAACATTCGTTTATATAACATGTATATTAAAGTAATATTGTAATATTAATTTCACCAATCCAAAATTGTGTTTTGTGAATCAGTAGGATAGTCAACTCAACACAACCCAACAACCCAACCCGAATCAACCCGACCCGTTTGGACCCGAAACCTGATAACCCGATAGCTTATAGGGTCGGGTTAGGGTCAAATTTTGAGACACCAAAACCCGAATCAACCCGACCCGATAAACCCGATAACTCGACAACCCGACCCGATAACACCCCTAGATATAGATAGCTTGATTTTATGTTTTTGTACTTTGTTGATAGTCATTTCATTAATACGTAAAATTTGTCTACAGTCAGGAAATTTTTTTAGGTTTAGATGAATCAGGTTATTTATCAATTTGGTTAACAGTAACTGATGAAAAAAACTATAACAAAGACAACTAAATGATATAGAATTGCAGTCCAAAAGCAATGAATCTACAGAATACCTGCTACAAAGTTGAAATTCATGAAGTCAATGGCAAGTCAACATTACAACACATAACAAGCATATTTCCCACCACTTTTGAAATTCATAGTCAGAAGAACCAAACACATATTCCAATCACTTGCTCCTCTTCTTCAAAATCAGAATCCTCAATGTCATCGTTTTCTCTTCTTGTTCGCCCCTTGTTGTACGGCTGCAGCTCGTTTTGCTGGTGCTTTCTTCTTTGGACCTGCTGTTGTTTAATGACTTATGTTAGTCACAAACTTGACATGCCAAGACTAGACGGATATTATGCATAAATCATATTAAAATTGGTTTTACCTTCTGCTATCTGAAGAGATGAAGATTCATCGTCGCAGGATGAAGATTTGTAGTCGTCGTGTGAAGATTCTTCGTCAGATGATTCAGTATCTTGATGTGCTGTTTCCTTGTATATGTGTTCTGCTAACGTTTCCTTTCTCTCAAGAAGTTGTTGCTCAAGATTATCAAGATCTTGTAGCCATATCGACATATGATCAGACTTTCTAAGATCAACAATCTGTTGTTCCTTTGCAGCAATTTCTTGATTTAACAAAGGTATGTCCATTTCTCCAACTCTCATTGCAACAGGCAACAAGTAACCATATTCTGCTATGGGATCCGTTATGGCATTTTTTTCCTCCTCTGTTTCTTTCCTTCCTACATGATCAACCGCCCCTGTGGTTTCTTTTGGTAAACATTCGTATTCTCTGTCTTTCAATAGATTACAAATTTCTATGTCCTTTAAACGGAACACATTAATATCTCCTCTGGCAAGGTCTTCGGCATACTTTACTTTATTCTTAAGCATCACAACAGCTTTTTTGAGCTCATGAAGCACAGCTATCTGTTAGCCATGGCCACATTTGGATTAGTACACAATCATAAATAAGGACATGAAAATTAAATAACATCCAACTTACCTTCCTCCTTTCATAAAAGTTAAGACGAACCACAAAGAAATCTGCAAGAACTGTACACAAAAGAATATGCACAGTCAGTGAACAATCAAGAGTATAGTCGGTCTTTTTGTTCATGGGTAACGTACTTACTTTGTTCAGGGGTGTCATACTTCTTCAATTTACCATATTGATCAAAAAGATGCATATTAGATGTACTTAATGTATTTGTTAGCTTTAATAACTTCTCTAACCCCCTTTTTTTTCCTCGTTTCATTTGCTGAGGAGTCATTGTAATTCCAAATTTTACTTTATTCTTGGGAACCTTGTAAGCCTTGTAAGACTGCAAAAAGAACATCGGGTTGCCAATATAAGAGCTGTAAAGATAATAATATAAAAATAAAATAAAGGTGTTAACTATTTAAAACTTATTTATTTACCTTAATGAGAGATTTTTTGCCCTTCCTATCAATTGAAGCTTTCATCAAAAATCTCTCGTAATCAAGAGTCCACTTTCCAATTGGCAGTTCAGTGATACGACAACGACACTTTTCCTGTGATGTAATATTCACAACTCCTTTTGTGGTGTATTGATCTTCTGCTGATTTTTTGATACTTCCCTCAAACCCTTCATACCATGGATTCAATTCTTCCATTGCTCCATTATTCAGTAAAGACTTTTTTAGGTTAGATATAATCACCCACGGGTTAAAATTTGGAACGAATGTACTCCAACCAATTGCTATTCCTCTACATCCGTTAACCAAAGCCATTGGGATAACTGGAACATACCTTTAAAAAAAAATAATAATAATAATTATAACAAATATTTGAAACAATATTATATACTTGTAAAAATACACAGAGATTATAAACTACCATTCAGGCTCAATTGTTTTGCCGTCTTCGTTCAAGGAGTGGATAATATGCTCATCATGCTGATGAAAGATATATCGTGTGATGGGATCGAGTTTAGTGTTGATATACCTTCCATCTGCACGATCTTTACCACCCTGCCAAGGAATAACATACTTTAGAATATGCAATGTATACAAAACACTAAATGTTAAATTGTATATCTCACCGTAATACGGGTTCCAAATGCCCCCTTCGGTTGAAAAAGATTAATGTTGTTGCTACCAACATAATCTCTACTCATGTTGACAACAGCATTAACTATGTTGGCAATACCATGACGATAAGCAGATTGCTCACGTACATAACCACTGAATACTTCAAGTTCAATTTCTTCATCTAAAATGGACTTCTTCAGAGCACTGTGTAGTATCTTTCTCTGGACAGGTTTAAACCCATCCACCATTGATGGGATTGATCTGTGGAGATCATACAAACAATACTGCCTAAAATCTGTGTTGATGAAGTCGCGAATTCGGACGCGCCTCTTCTTTGAGTCAATAGGAAAACCACCCTGCAACAAGAAACGATGATTGTAATGAAATTCATGCTATGCCTCCTTGATTACTATGTTGTAGAGATGGCAATTTCAATCCATTCATATGCAATCCTATTCGACGTTTATAACTAAGTTAACAAAAGCTGACCAAACGGTTAATCAGTGTATTCAACACAAACCTGTTGTGCTTCCAGCCATTTCTTTCTTTCATCTGTCTTGTCCTCCTTTCGACTGAAGACTAGCTCAATTGCATCATCATCTTTTTCATCAAACCAAAAATAGTCCACAACGTAATTACTAAAACTGCAAAAATGTTCTGCGTTTTCTCTAGCTTCACCAGCTCCCAGCCCCTAGAGATAATGAAAAATATTAAAATTTGCAAAATGTCTAGAAAGTTGCTATTCAAAATTTTCATAAACGAACCTTATAGTATTTTATAGAGTAGTTGGCTACAATATCGTTTCCCATTTGTTCCTGCCAGGCCTCATAATCGGATTGTGTATAGAAAAGTAACACATCATCAGCCTCCTTCTTGTTAGAGGCCCTAACAATCGGTGATTTGAAACCTTGCATAAAGCCGGGGACTTCTAGTAAAGATGGCCAAAAAAAGTGTATAAAGTTGATCACTAGCCCTATGATGTGTGAGCCATCACGATCCTACAAAACACATGTAATGTTCTATAAGCATAACGAAACCGCGGATGCTAGATATTGTCGACACATAGTACACACCTGATCAGCCATAATCATCAAGTGTCCATATCTCAAATCCTCAACATCTTCATTAACTTTACCATCTTGGAGGCCAAGAATCTTTTTAATGTTTGTGATTTCAGTGTTTCCTTGCAATTTTGTAGGACTTGCTTCCCTCACATTGAGCAAGTTACCTTTCAAAGGAAAGGTACCATAATAATCTTGTCCATAATCCACACGTCTGCAAACAATAATATGTTGGTATTCAGTCCCTCCTTGTTACCCGATAAACATACCCACACCAATCAAAACAGTAATATGATATTGATATGCTGGTTCTTGGGGTTTTAATGGTATTATATATCAAAAGGAAGAAACTGGTACAAAGAAAACAAAAAGCAAACCTACCCTATTTATAAGCTAAAGCTAAACCTAAACAACCATGCAAGGTGCACCACTATTTCCTAGTTAACAGGAAACAACCAACTGACCCACGTATTCCTAACAACATGGCAATACTTTGCTTATTTCCTAAAGACTCGGTCAAACAAAGAACCAAGTCACTGACCCATACCCGTGACTAAACTGGCTTGCTCCATTAGCCCTTCAAGATTACCCAACATAATAAACATTGTATTAAAATAACTAGTTATAATGCCCGCGCACGCGCGGGGTTTTCTCTAAAATTTTCAATAATGTATTTTTATTTATTAAAAACAAATAGCTTAATTTTGAGAATCCATTCTGTCGAATTTTACCATGTGTGGATGGTCCAAACCAGATTGCAATTCTTGTACACAAAGTAAATGAATAATGATGCACTTTTGCAAAGTGTTTGGCAGAATCTCGTTGCACAAAATACTTCTGGGACAAAATAAGAAGCAAATATGATCGAAGCCTACATCAGTTAAACATGTATGTGCGTTCAGATCCTACATCAGTTCGGTTCAAACATCATGGTTGTACACATAGAAATTCAAACAAACAGGATGGTGCAAAACTTAAATGCTACATCGTATAATTGAACCAAAGCATCATGGTTGTACACTAAAATATTATACTAATCATTGACTTGTTTCAACAAAATGAGTTAATTAACTTTTTTTTATTTTAGTTAATCATTGTTTATTTTATAATTTCTTTTTCTTTTTTTTTTTTGTATTTATTTTTATAGTTATTTTTAACTTTTGTCATATATATATATACATACTTATATATAAGTACACAAATACTACAATTTTTGATGAAATAAATAATTAAACGCACATTACACAATTACATTGTTAAGTTAATATTTTTACCTATTTCACTTCTAATGTTTCAAAACTCATTTCCTAAACTTGTGAAAACATATATTTAGCCATTAAACTTGTAAAAACCACATTTACTATTGTAAGAAAACGGGCGAAAATGATTTAAAACGGAAAAAAACGTAAGAAAATTGGTGAAAATGTATAAAAACAAGCGTAATTGCATAAAGTATAAAAACGTATAAAAACGGACATAAACGTATAAAAACGGACAAAACCTTCGAAAATGATCTAAATCCTCACTCATATATATGTTACCATAAATTGACTCAAAATTATATAAATCATTATTTTCCCTTTCTATTATTATATACTCGGTTCTCCGTAAGAGATTATTTCAACATATTTTTTGGCGAAATTTAAAATTGGAAAAGCGACATAGACAATCATCGTCTGTAAAATTGACGCATAAGTAAAATACTACAGTAATAATTAAAATGAAAAAGAAAATTCTGTATAGAGTGCAACAAGATTAGTGAAGGGGGTGGAAAAACAAACCCTATAAGGAATGGAGTGGGGAGTAAAGTCGAGTGGGGAGTGAAGATATATTTATTGCCAAAAATTCAATGTTGGTCTACTTTTTAGACAATTTTAGCATCATTTTCTTATTTTGATCATATTCAACTGATCAATTGCTCGACTCTACGTTTTTTGTGATATGTGTTAATACAAGTAAAAGATAACATGTTTTTTTTTACTTTTTGCTTAAATGACAAATATACCCCCAATCACATATATAAATACACACCAAGAACCATCACTTCCAAGCCTCTACCATCATCATAAAAAGACACCACAAGATCCGGCCAACACCAATCGTCAAATATCTTTAAAAATCCGACCAGATCTGGCCACCAGAGCAGATCCGGCCAGTAGATTTGGCACCATTCAGTCCACCAGATCCGGCACCATTCAGTCCACCAATCCGACCAACACCCATCATCTTCGCCGGATTTATTGCTTCTGAGTCCACCAAATCATCTTTTTGAAGCAACTTATGTAGTGATGTTTGATTTGATTTGGTAACTAGAAGTTGTTGACTATTTTCGTTTGATTTATCAAATTGAAGCTGTAAATCTATTTTCGTGGACAAGACAAGACCAAGGAAACTAGAAGCTCACATGAAGGATATATGTCCTGTTTTGAAAAGGATTGTGGAATATTCAATTGCAAATTGTTACACGCCTGAGATATATTCCAAGTAAAATTTAATTAATAGGTTCAGTTTCATAAAGAAAGAAAGAAGATGTAAGAGGTGTTTGGATTTGAAAATCTAAACTGATTATTGGATAGGATAATGATAATCAGATAGTGAGTTCTAATTACATATCTTATATAGTTGATCAAATTCTGATTGTTTATTTATGGAAGTAATGAATTTACTAGAGGTTAATTAAAGGCACAAAAGTAATTTACTATCGTTGAATAATTGGTTATCCAAATTAAGTTAATTTGCTCACACATATTCAGATAAGCAAGAGTAGAAGTAGACTGGCTACACAAGCACTAGAAACTAAGAAATTCAAAACCTTTTTCTTTTTCTTTGTCACTCATTTTTGTCACGTATACCTTTGTTCTGTTTTACCCGAGAAAAAAATAATGTATGGATTAGCGGTTGATTAGTGGTGTTCGAGCAGTGGTGGTTGATCAGTGGCCGATGGTGGTGGGTGGACTAGTATGGTGGTGAGGTAGGTGAGTGATGTAGGTGAGAGTTAATTAAGAGAGATAATTAGGGTAAATTTGTAATTCACAATAAAACAATAAAATATGTTCACTTAACTTTTGTATATGCAAGAGACACATGTCACAAAAGATGTGAAGTCAAGCAGTTGAGCATAGCCTAAATGGGAAAAGGATACTAAAAGTGTCTAGAATGGATCAATCTTGGATATTTGGCCTCTTTTGGTAATTTTCTCTATATTTATTTAGTTTTTGACAGTTCATATAACCCCTTAAATTGATAGGCCAAAAACTAAATTAAACCTTTTACTATTATTGAATTGGGCCAAATTGAGGAAGAGTTATGTATTTGATTTTGGGTAATACTCTTGAAACTATGTTTAGCGCAGCTGGGCATAGCTTCGCTTGTGACTCAAACATCCCGGGTTCGAATCCCAGGCGAGAGCCAAGAAAATGTGTTAATACTCAGTGCCACGTGGCACCACCTCACTGGTCCACGTGGCAACCCGACCCGATGACCCCTTCACCCCCCCCCCCCCCATGCCACGTGGCACCATTCAGGTGGTGACACGTGGCGACCCGACCCGTTTACCGACCCTAATGACAAGGACGATTTATGCAAATAACTTTAACTGAAAGTAAGGACTTTTGTTGCAATTTGGTCCTAACCACAAGGACGATTTATGTAAATAACTCTAAACAAATGTTAAATTATGCCTATAATAGTAGGATTAATAAATTGTTTGCATTCTTTAGGAGTATTAATATATGCATACACAACTTAGCAAAAAGTGAAACTTCATTACATTTAGAAACAATTATCCCAAAATTAATTGTTAGGTATATTCGTTTTAGAATCACGCGCTACTTTTATTTTCAAATCTCATGTGGGTTTCAAGTAGGGATGAGCATTTGGATCCGAATCCTGGTACCGAACCGGAACGGTACCGACTCCTAGTATACAGTACGGTACCGGTACCATGAATTGAGCCTAAAAAAGCGGGAAATCCCGAAAATTGAGTAGTCATATTTTTGAATTAAATAACTTATCCAAACACCCATTTGGCCCGTTCCATGTCAAAAAATAGTCATGTAAAACATATGGAAAGAAACCAAACATTCGAAAAACTTATTGTGGCAACTATAGATCCTTCATAACCGTCCACACTAATTAAACGCGAACCTATTTTATAAGTTTTTTTAACGTTTGTATGTTACGAATATCTTGGTGATGTATTTGTTGGTTGCGTTTTGTAAGACGTCGTGGTTTGAAATCACTTGAAAATGCATGTTTTTTCCTATTTTTTGTTGCATTTTCTTGAAATCCTTTTTAGTTTAACAAAAAGCAGGAAGAACCATATAGGTACCGATTTCCCGGTACCGAGTACCGGTACCGGATCCAGTACCCGAATCCCGTTCGGTACGGTACCGGTACCAACTTTCACGCTCGAAAAAAAATCGGTACCACCAATTCGGTGCGGGTTTGGTATCATTCTGATACCGTGCTCATCCCTAGTTTCAAGTAAAAAGACCAATAAAAATAACTTTTTGACTTTTAAATAATTCTCATCCACAAAAAAGTAACTCCCAATGCCGTCTTCCACGGGTTATGGGTACCCAATACCGTTTTCGGTGTTTGGGAGAGGTTAAGATGTAGACAGCCTTACCCCTACCTAAGGTAGAGAGGCTGCTTCCAGTTCTACCAAAAGTAGAAAGGACCTCATCCACATGATCAAATAATTATTTGTTTCATTTTTATTTTTTATTAAAAAAATAATGCATCTAATCTTAATTATTATAAATATATATATTTTTAAAATAATAATTAATTTTCTCTCTTATCTTTTTCTTTCAAAACAATCATAAATACAAATCCAAATTCAATCCCACTTATAAACCAAATAGACTCTAAAAGTGTTTTTGTCTTACATCAATAGCTTTTTTAAAAAGTATTAAGATACATTAAATGCTTTAAGTCGTTGAAGATTTTTGTGAGTTCGGACAAGTGAAGAATATATCATACTATAAAGCACAAAGCATTTTAGGGTATTAAATGCCTAAAGATTACTTAAAATTTAGCAATACAAAATAATAAGAATAAGAGTAAATTGCATTTTTGGTCCTTAAGGTATGGCCAAATTGCATGTTTAGTCCCTAAGGTTTCGAAAGTGCAATAGTGGTCCTCATTTTGAAACTTTTGCAGCACGTTTGGTCCGTGATTAACATCAAATGACTAAAATACCCCTGCAATTTGGCTAAACCTTAGGAACCAAAAACACCGAAGCTATAAAAACACCACCTTTATGTATACTCAGGGAAAACAAAATGATAGAGTCCATGTCCAATTCATGCCTAGCGTGTACTACCCCGACTCGAACAAGGCTCGGTATTAACTTCAACCTTACGGGTTAGGATCGTACGAGTCGAACACAATAAGGTAAAATGAACATCCTCGAGTAAGGTTTCAATCTCAGCTGAGACTAATAATTGTATAACTACGGAAACGAGCAACCATACTAGTCGAATAAGAATTTGAATAAACTTAAAAGTATGCTAGGAACTAGATTAGCCAATATCAGGTTTTTAAGTTTTATTTTCTTGTTTTACCACACGAATCCGACAACAACAGTAAGGAGAATATAATCATTTTTGTGAATGACATTCGATTCGAAAATACAAAATAATTAATTGATTGCCAAGAAAAATTATTCTTACAATGACAAAGGGATGGGTCGAATAGGGATGAACCCGCAGGAACACATGGATGAGCAATTCTTGAATTCTAACCCGATTACAAGACAATTAACACTTGACTTGAGAAATATACCACTCGAATATACAAAGCCCCAAATCAATTTTTGAAAACCCCTAACTTATAAACCCTAATTTTATGTGGTTGTGTGTGAGATGTGTGACAACAACCTGTAAAACCATTCCTTAAATAGGTGATCCAGAGGATAGTTTAACCACCACTTTCTTGCCTTGACTCGAGGAGAGGCCTCCTTCAGCTAATTTTGATGTCCTTCGTGGCCTTCAAGGTCTCGTGAGGGGTCTTGGGAGTAGATAATCCGAGAGAGGAGAGGTGATAGAGACGGAACATCAATTGATTTGCAAAAGGAGGAGAGAGGAATTTCTACTCTTGGTTATGAGTTTGGAGAGGGATGAACGTGAGGGAGGAAGAGAGAAAGTGACAGATGAGAGAGGCATAGGTTAGGGTAGAATAGATAGGTTTTTAGTCATTTGATGACAGGGGTATTTTAGTCATTTGATGTTGATCAGGGATCAAACGTGCAGCAAAAGTTTCAAAATAAGGACCACTATTGCACTTTCGAAACCTTAGGGACTAAACCTGCAATTTGGCCATACCTTAAGGACCAAAAATGCAATTTACTCTAAGAATAAAGTATAATTATCTCAAACACAATCTATACAACATATAAAGCATTACAAGTTAGAATGCATACTTAACGACAATTTAATGCACAAACACATATATTCAAGACACATACTTAATACTCTTCTTAAAACACTCCTCATTCAAAAATACAACTTTATTAACACATGGTGCAACTATTTAAAGCACAAATACAACTAAAACAACACTATTCAACACATACATTTTATACACTATTTAAATCACTCCTTCATTAAAATATGGAAAATGATAAATGGACCTAACTAAAGAGGCTTAAAAGGAGACCTAATGCATAAATGCATTGTAAATGCATTGTAGTACAATGCATTTATGCATTAGGTCTCCTTTTAGGCCTCTTTAGTTAGGCCCATGTATCATAGCTCTTAAAATATACAATTTTACCACAATGTATAATTTAATGAAACTACTATGTCAAGCACTTAAAAATAAAGCGATCAGTCCAATTCCAAAACTTTGGCTACCCACAGTGGTCGATCGACCGGCCGGATCGCTCGTGCGCTGACCGAGACGCCACCACTACAGGTAGTCGGTCTTCGAAAATTTAAATTAAATGCAACTCATATCCATCACTTTAGACTTTTGATGTCGTTAACATTTATTTTAGGGTACTTGCCGCTACAACGCGCGGGTACCCTACTAATAGGGGTTTTAAGAAAAGGAAAATAAATAAGTAAGAATATATTGTAAAATATTATGGGCTTATAGGCTTATGTCTATTTATCCTCATCTTTATTAACAAGTTAGGGTTTTCCTATGCTTTATAAATACCTCCTATTGTAACATTATGAATACATCTCAATAATAAGAATTCTCTTCCTCTCTTTCTTGTGTTCTTGTTCATTACATTTACAACACGTTATCAGCACGAGAGCTATTAAAAAAAGAGAAATAGAGAGAGATGATGTCAAGGTAAACAGACGTCCTTCGAAGGCTGCAAGCAGATTATGTGTTATCTAGTTAAAGTTTGCATGGGTCAAAACAAGAGACTCGAACAAACTTTGTTTAGTATTTACGGGAAAAGGTATTCATATAATTTGCTATGCCTCACTAGATTTAAATAAACAGAATAAAAGGCATAAATTGTTCATCATTTTTATCGCGTATCATTGACATATGAATTGTTAAATATTTTTATGTGATTATACTCATTAATTCTTACTAGTTATTACAATGGCACATAAGAATTAAAATCTCTATTACCACTTGTTTATTACGTAGTACTAGTTATATACAACAGAGTTGTGCTAGATACTGTTCTAACAAAAATAGGTAGAAAATTTGCAAGTTATATCTTCTTGTTTGATCTCTTAAACTCTATTGTAATTTACAAGGACAATAAATGTTCTATTGTGATTACATAAGAGCATTGTGTTTTATTTTCTTGTTAATTTTTTTAAACTCTCTTATAGTTTGCAAGTAACATAACCTCATGTTATGTTATGGAAAATAATTAGAACCTCAAGTTCTAATATGATTCTTTCATAAGAATCAATATCATAACCTCGGGTTATGAATGAAAAATAATAATAATTAGAACCTCAAGTTCTGATTGATTCAATTAATAGAATTAGTAACATAACCTCATGTTATGTTTAAAAAAAAAATAGAACCTCAAGTTCTATTATGCATAGTTGTCAGGATCCCGATCCTGATCTTAGGATCTTAAGATTTTATGATACTGCAAAGAAAAAACGATCCAGATCCTACATAGGATCTTTGCAAGCTTAAGATCTTATAGGATCCCGATCTTTACCATACGATCTTACGATCTAATCCGATCCGATCTTACTTTTCTCGGATTACAAACTAAAAAACTACAAATTTATGGGTTGTTTGTTTGTAGAATTCAAAAAACAACATGTTAATATTTTTAAACATTTTATAATCATAATTTAGGACAACATTTATATGAAACATTCATAGTATTTTGTGGTTATAATGTATTAGAATTTGTAGATTTGTATAAAATTACATAAACTATTAAGAAATAACATTAGAATAGGATCTTAAGATCCCGATCTGATCTTACGATCACGATCTTGCAAAGACGAAAACGATCCTGGGTAGGATCCCGATCTTGACAACCTTGCTATTATGATTCGATGATTCCCTCAAGTGAATCAAAATGTACCATAACCTCATTTTATGATTATTATAGAACCTTAAGTTCTACTACAATGAATCAAATCAAAATGCAATAACTTTCAAGTTATTGTTATATATTTTAATGAACCTCAAGTTCTTTGTGAGGGTATCGATCTATTATACTATAAAGTTGAACCCCTTAATTTAATGTGCAAGAGGGTTTGTGCACAAAATCATGTACGGTACAAACATGCCAATGCTTCACAAAAGCTCTCAATTGAATGTAATGAAATTAAGGTGAATATGAAGTGTTCTTTGAAGGCTACAACATTCATGTATGATCATTAATCGGAGGTATATGAAGAAACATGAAGTTACTTGGAGGTATACAAAGAAACACTGTATTTAGCTGTTGCAACACTTCATATTCATCTTAACAAGCCTGTAAATAACACATGCATTTCTTAACCTTTTGCAAAATATATGGTTTGTTTGCAGTGTGGTACGTCTTGCATGAAACCATGCACCTTATCTAGGATTTATATCAATACATGATGATGTCTTTTCAGTAAGAAGGATGTATATGTATTGTGATACATCAGTGTATGCACCCTGCTGTTGGCTCTATATATGATCAATCTATTAGCTTCTTCTATTTTTCTTAATCTTGCAATTTATCATTATATCGATCAATCTGTTATTCGTATAGAGTAATAATCAAGGTTATACTTTCTGAGGTGTGAACCTTAATTAGAGCATTCTTCAAAAGGACAAACTTTTCTCAAGTCTCATAAATAATTGGTGCATGATATGAATATGCTGATCAATATATATGCTCAATCTACAACATCTATATAGTTATATGATGTCGATTTCTTCAAACCTTAGAAAGCTCCATATATATAGTTATACACTTCTGTGCATGTTTGGATAAAACTAGGAGAAACAATGTTAATTACAAAAAGTAATAACAATACTCAAAATCAAGGACAACTGATACTAAAAAGAACTTGAGCCAAATTTAGCTTTTTCTTTTGTAATAACGGATTTTATTAAAGGCTAGCAAGAAACTTGAAAAATATTACGATTGATTTGTACCATGTATAAATTTCAGATTAATAATCCAATCTAGCCACTTATTAGGGCATGAAATATTACTCCTATGCGAGGTCAAGAAATCAGATAAAATGATAATATTAGCCCCAAGAGTGTTTTTACATGAGGGTTTTGAATCAAAACAGATGATAATTCGGAATCTCCATATGATCCAAGTATGCTGTTGATTGTACAACCACATCGAACCAAATCTTTGTGTTTACTTATACGGAGTAATATATTTCTCAATTTGAAGTTAAATTTCTTGGCGCCTAAATCACTAGCCGCTAGAAGATAGGACCTCATTTGGTCGAATCTATTTCGTTCGATTCCAAACATGGCCTGCGAATAATTTAAAGATTTGGTGATTGTTGTTTTTAGAGACAAATGAAACATTTATGTGTTTGTTCAGATGAAACTTTGTTAGTCTTGCATATCTCCACCACCTACAACACATTTATATTACCACTTTAACTTATATTTCTTCTTTCTATCTTTGGTTATGTTTACAGGTAATTTATCTTCAGCAATGACTTTGAATTCCGGACATGAAAACATCAAAGGTAAGTTAGATTTCCATGTATTATTAACTGCTACATGCACCTGCTGTATATATTTCGTCATTCAGGCTGTTAGTTCATCTTTCAGTGCATTATCAATATGCAATTCTATTATTTATGCTCCAAATCAATATTATTCTCAGATTAAAGGTGGCACCCTTTGCCGAACCAGAAACAACATCCACTCCTAAAGTGCAAGTGTTAATTAATTAATTCTATGTAGTTTATTTTCTTTTTGATGATATATGTAGTAATTCTATTATTTATTTATCTTCCTAATATTATTCAATATTATTGAATTGGTATGTACAAAGTGAGTTGAAGAAAAATGATCTAAAAGTTAATTCATTGATCTTTATCTTCATCGCAGGTAATGATAATATTAACTGGCAATTCGCTTCATATCATGTTTGACAATGAAGCTCGATTGATATCTCAATAGTCCATAACGGTCATATATTTTCCTTCCATTCAACTTATTCACATTAAATGGTTCATATTAATTTTAATGGTTCATTGATTGTTTGCTATTAGTGGTTCGTAGGAATGTTAATATATGATCGTTAAGTATTTAGTATGAGTTTGCATGCTTTGTTGATAATTCTAATTAAATGATTAATTGTTTAACAATTAGTTTGCACTTCATCTTGGTAATATGTGTAAATATTTTTGGTGCACATGATATCGATGAAAGAAGTATGATGTATAGAATTCGTAAACACAGGAAGTGGTTTCAAAGGTTCTTATGTATAATATATAATATAATTCATCATCGTTGCCAAGTGCATTCTATTTACCTATTTTACTCACTATATATTGATATGATTTCTCGGTTTATTAAGAGAGATCCTTCAGCTACCTCAACAAGTGCCAGAGTTTGATGATGACATTGAAGTGAAGACATTGAAGTGCATGAAACCTTGCTTTAAAGAACCATGATTATATATGTCTTGATGGTTACACATGACTTTTGTTTTGATGGATTTTAGTCATTTATGTTCAATGGATCTTTATCATTTATGTTACTTTAATCTAACTATTATACTGTTAACAATGTTTTAAAATGTGTAGTTACACTAGCAATCGAGTTTTTGCACCAAACATTGATCAGAAATATCATATCTTTGTAATTGAAATTTATATAATTTGCCATCACCGCCGACCGAATAATTTAATTTATTTACTTATTTTATTTAATTTCGTATTTTTCATTTTGTAAATTTTTTACGTCGGTTTTTTTTTTTTTTTTTTTTTAATGTTTAATTGTATTAATGAAGTATTAGATTGTTTAATGAATGTAATTGTTGAGGGCAAAATTTGTAAATTATAATTATAAAAAAAGTGAGTCTCAAAAAGTGGTGTTATTTGGTGTTAAATAACCATCTTAAATAGTTTATGTAAATAGGAAAAAAAAATTATGTAACTAAATTAATAGGAACCTAATGACAAAACATTTAGTTATGAAAAATTAGTTAATTATTCGACCAATAGCACGTGTATCGCACAAGTTGTATAAAATACCATAAAAATAATACAAAAAATAACAAACCAAAAAAAAAAAAAAAAAAAAGCAATTTTGGGAATACATCATCTTCACGTGCCTATTGCACAAACCATAAACGCATAAAATCGTGCAATTTATTACAACAAAAAACATAACAAAAGTGACAAATAAATATGGAAAATAACGAATATATACATAATTCATATTAAAATATTAAATAAACTACTTTAAATACAAAACTTATGATAACATCAATTGCAATACCTTACATGTAACTACTTGCATACAATATTACGTAAAAAACACGTATATATTCAACCCTTAACCAATCGGTGCAACGCATGGGTTTTTGTAGCCTCGTTCATGTTATGGTTGAAAAAAAATTAATAAAACCTCAAGTTTTAATATGATTTTTTCATGAATCAATAACCTCATGTTATGGTTATATTTATTCATAATAAAACCTCAAGTTTTATTACAATGAATAAATTAAAAATACAATAACCTCAAGTTATTGTTTCTCTTTTAATGAACCTCAAGTTATTCTTTTTAATGTTGAATCATGATTCTCATGAAAGAGTCAAAATAACATAACTTTGTGTTATGATATTCAATTAAAAAAAAAGGATAAGAACTTAGGTTCTATTATGATTCTATCAAATACTTTATGATTCTATCAAGAGAATCAAATAACATAATCTCATTATGTTAAAAAATAAATAAATAAAAATAAAATAAATAAAGATTGATCAATAGAATTAATAACATAACCTGGTGTTATGTTAAAAAAAATGTATATATAGAACGTCAAGTTCTATTGTTGTTAATTTTATTTTGTGTCTACCTTTTTATTTTATTTTATGTTATTTCTATTTACAAACCTAGCACAATCTTTAACTTCATGTCAATACTTCATCTATTTTTTTGATAGTGTAAATGTTTTAATAATATGATTCACGCATGATACTTAACGAAGAAGAATTGTGATGCTGACATGCATGGTATATCTTTGTTAGGGATGCGTTATAACATTTTGTGTGATGATTGCTAAAATTTAAATAATATCACTTCTATGATTTTATTGCAAATTATGTGGTTATGTGGCGAGACTTTGGTTAAGTGATATATTCTGAATTCGTGTATATTTTTAACAAAAATGAAAATATGAACTCTTATATAGCTACACATGATATAATATTTAGATGTGTTAATGTGGAGTTTTTGTATGGTAAATGATAAATATTGAATGTTGTTATTCATCTGTTGCAAATGATTAACATGAATTTAACTTGTAATTTGGTTGTAGAAATTAGACAAATTATATGTGAAGGCAAATATCTATTTTGTGATATCATTCTTGAGTTTTGCATTCTCTATGCTTGTATCGATTAATATGATTATAAACTACATCATTCAATATTACATATTTTAATAGATGCTTTTTAATTGTCTGTGCAACACTATTACTTCAATGATTGCTTTCCACATATGTTTTTTCAATAAGTTAAATGAAATGTTAGAAATATTGATTTTGTTCACATGTCCGATTTGAAGTTCTCAAACATCATTTTTTTTTTGTTCCTAATATTTGTGTGGACTTTTGATGTTAAGATATATTTTAGCTGTAAAATTTTTTAGGATAACCCCGTCTTCTTCGTGAGGACCTTAAAAGAGAATACTTAACGATGTAAGATTCGTTAAATTATGGTAAGATCTCAAGGATACATTACCACACAAAAACAAGTAATATTCCCAAAAAAAATCTCGCTATGATTGTATGCACCTCAAGCTGAATTAAAAAAACGCATAAGCGAGTTCGGTCTCACAATTTCAGTGTTAGATCTGAATTAAAAATAAAATATCTAACGGTGAAAGTTCCATTAAATGTATGTCAAAATCTAAAAGAAAGATTTGACCATCATAAGCAAGAGATTCTTGCAAATGCGAGCACATTTTTCGCAATATTAAGTAGTACTTCTGAATGATGAAAAGAAAAAATGCGATGAGATGGTTAATGCCTCGAATATACTCATATATCGAGAACGATGCTTTGATATAAATGAAATGGGCATGTTTGAACAAACACGATCAAACCGTTAACTAAATTTGCTCCATATTGTCGTGTTAAAAGAAACTAGTTGGCAACCTCAAGTTGCAACATAAAGATCTCCATTCCTTCAAGTGAATGTGATAAAATGATCAACATAAGATATTCATTCCCTCAAGTGAATAAGATAAAATGATCAATATGAAATCCTCATTCCCTCATGTGAATGTGATAATGTAACGATAAATGGTTAAAGATCATTTATCATGGTAAATGCTATGGTCGAAGTAGTATGACAATGACAAACCACTAGTAGTGGTGAAAATACAATAAGAATGAGCAAACAAAAATGCTATTTATGCAAAAATGCAATGTGATGTATATGAAATACAAGTGTGTCAAAGATATTACACACTATATTCACAGATTTAAAAATTTGTGCTAGCGCATTTTGCTCCACAAAAGAAATATAAAATTGTCATGAGAAACGAAGTTAAGTATTAAAGATACATTATATTCTTTTATATCTTCCTCGACATGCATTATATAAAGATTAGTAAAAGCTAATCACTGCCATAAACTTAAGTTTATGAGCAATAATAATTATAATATTTTTGGTATGACGAGTTACACCATCCTGAGTCATTAATGATGCGAAAACTATAGAAGAATAAGATTCTTCAATCTAATGTTATTATCTCTCAAAGAAAGTTTATTATTATTCTATCAACTAGAATGGGGATTAAATTCCTCAATTTTAATAGGAAAGATACAATCCATTGTATGAACCATTTAGAGTTTAAAATCGATGCAGCATCTAAATGGTTATTAAATCGCAACCTCAAGTTTGCATGATTAATAGCTCAATGCGAGCCTTCCAGAGTAAGTATTTCATCATGGAAATGTGATGAATTACTTCTAAATTATCAAATGAAACTGAGAGAAAAACTTGTGTTGTTGTATGGGGCCATATTATAATATGCACAACAAAAAAATTAGCATCATGCCTATATGTTATTATAAATCCTCCCTTTTATAATTGGTATTGGTTATAAACCAAATATATCTCATTTTTGTTTTGTGTGTGCAAATTACTCCACCTAAATGCACATATATGGGATATAGAAGATGGATAATTCCTTCAGGAGGAGAGAAATAGCTGCAAATTCAGAATGAATTGTCATATTCTGTTAATCCTCGAAAGAAATTTTTTGTGAATTGATTATTCAATGGATAATCTAATAGCCATAAATAAATATTGACCAAAAATAAAATTTCAGCTACTCATGCTCTAATTAGAGGTTATCCCTCAAGGACACTACTTTATTATGACATGCCTCAATCATGGTAGACAAATCAATTCCAAATAAAATCCTCGATGAAAAATATGGAGCATGAAAACAAGATGGTTGTTCGAGGTATAAAAGACCCCATGATAGTCTCATAAAGAGACACTTGACATTAAGGTTCCAAAGAACCTCATATAGCTAATGAGATCTCAGTAAATTCTAACTTGTTTTGAATTATTATGGAATCGACACAAAACAAAATCGATAAATTTGTCTACATACAATATATTGCTTGCTATTATGCATGATGAAGATCAAATATCAATTAATATCCAATTGTGCACTCAACGAAATGATTGGCCAACATAAAATGACTTAGTATCTTGCAAATACTAAAAGTCTTGAAACGTGAAGTTCGTACAAGTCAATCTATTAGATATAAATCAGTTTTTGTGCTAAACTGAAATAAGAGCCCTAAAGTTATGTGTTTTAATACTTGAATTGTGAAATAAATAAATTCAAAAAACAATAAGTTGATTATTGAGAGACAAATTATCTCGAGGTGGATGTAAATATCTTATTGATATTTTATGAGATAAGTATCTATTTTTCCTTAAAATTGGGTTTATTAGAGCTCTCGTATTCTATAAAGGATATGTAATAACATGGCTTACAACTTCAACTTCTAGATACGATTAATAAAGTTCTCAATAACTTTATTTGACAAAGTTGAATGAATCCGTATATTGATCAAAATGATTTTGGACACATGTTATGTAAATTGCTTTTGCACATGTCTCAAATAAATAATTAGTCCTCAAGTACCATACATAAGTGCAATTGAGGTTTGGATGCAAATTTTGTAATTAATATGCGTCACGAGAGTGTATTTTTCTCTTTTAATATTTGTACATGCATTGTATACTTTCCAACCAATTGATTTGATATTGGCTTGAAAGCTACACATATATTTTGTCTTTTTTGCATAACTTATTCGTAAAATCATCAATTTGATGGACTTTTTCATTGTAAAGTTGTTGCCAACAAAAGTATACGAGCAACTCGTTTAGAAAATTAGCATGCGATGTTTGAAATATATACATTAAATTGAGGAGGAAGAGTATTATACACAATGTACTCTTTTACTTCATCAAGTTTTTTTTATCCCATTGATTTTTTCTTGATAAGGTTTTTGATGAGGCAGTCTATGAAGTATAATGAACGATGAATATCCAAGGAAGAGTATTGTAAAATATTATGGGCTTATAGGCTTATGTCTATTCATCCTAATCTTGATTAACAAGTTAGGGTTTTCCTATGCTTTATAAATACCTCCTATTGTAACATTATGAATACATCTCAATAATAAGAATTCTCTTCCTCTCTTTCTTGTGTTCTTGTTCATTACATTTACAACAGAATAGGATTTAGATTTAGAAAAATGATTGTTGTGTCTATTAACATGGTTATAAATTAATCTAATGATTTAATTGGTTAATGTAAATAAATGATTGGTGAAAACTTAGAGATAGAAAATACATAATATAATTAAAAACTTAGACATTAGACATGTATTTAGGCATGTGTTGTAAGTCTAAATAACATTTACTCATTTACTCTTAGATTTATATGACTAGTATTTGATTTTTAAATTACTAAAAAAGATAAATGCTATATTGGACTAACTATGATAAGAAAACAAATAAAATAAAATAAAAAGTGACCTACTTTAAAAAGAAAACAGTGCTTTAATACTAAAGTTGACAGGTAAGTCGGTGTTTGTAAAATGTCGAATATATGGTCATCATACCCAATATTAAAAGTTACACCCTTCTACCCAACAATCATTATAACTTTAGTATCAAACCCCAACCCAAAATACCTCATAACAAACACACCCTAATATTCGAAGGTCATGGTACTATATATGTAATCGTGTTCTCATTTATAATTACGCATAAGTTACTTCTGGTACAATATTAGTTAGAGTTAATTACCAAAAGGGTACAAAAAGTCAAGAATGGTCCACAAGATGGTCATTTTGTACCTCGTTTTCTCATTTTGATAATGCTCGACTACTCAACTGCTCAACTCCATCAATTACTCGACACATGTCTATTTTTTATTATAAAAGTAAATATGATTTGATATTTTGTCTTATTATCAATATAGTGAAAGCCCAAAATGCATTCTCTCTTTATTATCACATGCTTTACCCATTTCATCTTTTATTACACCCACCTTCCCCACCTACCTTTACACTTAACTTTATTATCACCTTATTTCTAGATTCCGGCAACACTCATATTCCGACCAACTTTTTTTTAATAATCAATTTTCCAACAGCTTCGTTGGCCAAAACAATTATTTGCATGTATGTGTTGTTAAAACCTCAAATGTGCATTCTTTGACCGAAACACATTCAATATTTTACTTTACAACAAAATGATTTTTTTTAAAAGCAAAAATTACTGCATAGGCCATATTTGAAACAACTTGTCACGCAAAGGGTTTTTTTTCATATCCCAAAAGGTCATTTCCTTCGCTGCTATTAGACAGTGAAGTCAATCTAAACATGTGTCGAATCTGAATTCTCTCTCTTCAAACATGGCCCCACCTCCTACAAACGAGCATTAAAAAAATAAACCCACTTCGCTGCCAAAAAGCAACGATTGTTTTTCCATTTCTCTCCAAAATGGCAGGATAAGTTAAAAATAATAATATTAAATCCGCTAATGGCTTAGGAAAATGTGTTTCGTTTATTTAAGTTTCGTTTAGGGTTTTTAGGGTTGTCTTTTAGTGTTTCGTTTGTAAGTTTAACGAAAATGATTATTTGCATTCTGATAAGGATTTAAAAGGTACCTTTTAGAGGGGTCATTTAAGCCCTTAATTGATCACTTTTGTATCCGTTATTACTTAATTTCGTTCCTTTTCACTTTTTAGGTCTCTTAAAGGCAAATTGCTGGAATGACACTTATTCGGACGAAAAGGCGCAAATATACGAAGAAAATGGCCAAACTCAAGAATCGAGACACTCAAGCTGCTCGAACTGAAGGGGACGGCGTCAACATTTAACTGCGACGCCGTCACAACATGTTTTGTGACGACTCAGTAGCCAAATTGCTTATTTACAAGTGACGGCATCAGGTTTTAAAAGAGTAGGGCATCGCAGCTCAGACGGCCTAGATTTGATCCAGACGGCGTCAAAGACTGAAGGAGACGGCGTCACAGGCATAAGGTGACGTCGTCACAATGATAACGTGGCCAAGACGAAAACCTAATGACGGCGACCCGATGGCGTCACAATTAAAGAGTGACGCCGTCGCAGTTTGTAACACTATATATAGAATCCGAATTTTTCAGTTTTTAAGAGGTAGTTTTGTGGAGTAAAAACTTAAACCGAACCAAGGCTGTCTTGTACAATATTTTAGGGTTCCATACCCTATTTTATATCAAGATAAGTGTTTTACTTCATTGATTCAATTATGTCTTCAATTGATTGTGTGTATGCTTGCATGTTCTCCAAGTCCAGCTAATTTACTTGTGTGTTTGCTTAGGTAATATGAAACCTAGTTATTGAGTATTGATTGGTTGTCTCTTATCTTAATTGTGATTGACCTAGTATTGCGATAGGTCATTCGTTGTGTTATTAATGTTTGATTAATCTTTGTTGAACCTTAACATATAGTTACTAGTGGAATTGTAGGCTAAACATCCAAAGAATACCTTAGTGTTAAGTTTATGAATCATAGAGATTTTGTAGTCATTAACCTTTGGTAGCTTCAAAGAGTTAGGGATAAACGCATACCCTACAACCTTAGAAACACAACGCGTTAAGAATAAGGACGTGACAATTCAACCATCAATAGGAGATAACTAGGGAGTAATAAAATCTAAGTAAACACATTTTTTAACTATCATACGAGCACACAACAATAGACAGCGACTACCCTTAACTTAATTAATTAGAATAGACAAGTAGAGTAATCGGTAGAAATACCAAACCCCCAAATCCAAACCCCGAGATTCGTACCTTTCCATTTCCAAAAAAATATAAAAAAAGATAAAAAATAATCTTCCTCAACCCCAACCTTAGCGTAGTAACTTCTCACTAGCATTCCTATTCCCCTAGAGAACGATATCAATACCCGTGGCTTACCCTAATACTACACTACAACGATTAGGTTCACTGCATTGAAAAACTTGCTCGACGATAAGGAAGTTCCTTTGACCCCGAACGCGCTGTGTAAGCGTATCACATTCTTTGTTCGTGTTATTGGAAGTGTATATGATGTATAAAATTTTCTTTATTTTCTTATTTGTGTTGTCCTTGATGAGATCTTTGTAGCGAACTAAAATATGTTAAAAGTAGAGTTAATATGAATGTGATATTGTGTATGAGAGTGTGTCAAATGATTCAGAATTGAAGTTATAAAATTGAATTTGTTTAATCTTAAGACTCCATTGTCTATACGTTTATGTTTTAAAGTTTTTGATACCAAGATTCACGGTCTTTATTATGAAATAATACACAATGGCTTTTCAAGCACCGTCAAACTCACAAATAACACGATATATATTTGGCTATAATAAAATTGACACCCACATGGTCAATGTAAATTTCCAACTTGCCTTGTGTTGTAGATATATCAAACATCACATGCATATCGTAGTTGTTTATGAGTTTGACGGCGTTTGAAAAGCCAATGTGCAGTACTTCATAATAAAGAGCATGAATCTTGGTATCAAAAAATTTAAAACATAAACTTATAGACAATGGAGTCCTAAGATCAAACAAATTCAATTTTATAGCTTACTTTCATAATAAACATTTTGAGACACAATATCACATTCATATTAACTCTACTTTTAACATATTTTAGTTCCCTACGAAGATCTCATCAAGGACAACACAAATAAAAAAATAAGGAAAATTTTATACAGCATATACATTTCCGATAACACAAACAAAGAATGCAAATTATTATTTTCGTTAAACTTACAAACAAAACACTAAAACATAACCCTAAAAACCCTAAATGAAACTTAAATAAATGAAACACATTTTCCTAAGCCGCTAGCGGATTTAATATTATTTTTTTTAACTTATCGCTGCCATTTAGGAGAGATCTATACATTATATATAAGAGGAGGCATGCCACATATAATGCCAACTTATATATATCTATACATTATATATAAGAGGAGGCATGCCATATATAATGCCACTTGGCATCCCATAATGCCACGTCATCACAATTAAAGCTACATCATCCAAATTAAAGCCATACGTCATCATAATTAAGCCAACATAGCCAATAAAAAATCGTATTAAAAAAGCACCTCCCAAGGATCGAACTTGGGATGTTAACAACTATACAAACAGCTCAACCATTGTACTATTTGAATATTTGTGAAGGACTTTGCAAATGATAATTGATATAGCAGTTTCCAAATAATTCAAAATATACAAGCTATATTATTAAAAGATAAAACGACCTATACGGCCATCATCAATACCTCCCAATTTCGGCTTCAATTTACAGAAAAAAACCCTAATGCTCTTCTTTTTCATTCGTGCACCATTCAATCACTCAGAAACTCCTAAAACCCTAATTTTCCAATATACATAACGTCTGGTAATCACAAATCAAGTAACATAGTTGTATATGGAAATTATAATGGATGCATGTGTTTTTACTTTGTCTAAAAGTTGTTCATATCTATACTACTTTATAATGCATTTAGGCCTTCTAAAATTAGAAGGCTTAAAAATTAAGCCTTCTAATTTTAGAAGGCTTAAAATTAAGATAAAAAGCTCCAATCATGACATGTGTCACTTCTTAACAAACTCCAAGCCTAACTTCTAACAAACTCCAAGCCTAACTCCTAACCACCAAAAATTAAGATAAGGAGCTCCAATTATAAAATGACATGTGTCACTTCTCAACTAAAAATTCATCTTTATTTTCAAATTAAAATATCTTTTTATCTACTTATTTATATTATAATCTAATTTCACCATATTTTCTAAAATTTTATGCTCTTTAATTCAACATCCATTTTAATATATATTTATGAGTTTTTAATTTTTATATTTTTAGTGGGTTTATTTTATTTTAATTCAAATTTTTACAACTTTAACCTTTATTTCATTTATTCCAATCATATTACAGTCATCGGGTACCCGCCGCCGCATTGCGCGGGTACCCTTCTAGTTTCATTTTATTGGTTTAATTTACCATTCAGTTTTGCGTGCTCTCTTTTTTGCAGAAAAAATCATGCCGATCGAAAAATCAACACCTACTGCTGTCTACGCTTCCAATATGAGGTCAATGATGTTGTATAATCTCTTCATGAAGTATAGGAGACGAGAACAGATGATTCCCACTAAACATAATTATAATATCTCGATGGAATCCAAGGACCTATATGGTGTTGCTGTTGTTTCGGATCAAGGAAGAAGAAAACCAAAGGAAAAAAATTACCTCATGCTAACTTATTCCTTTCTGTAGGATCAAAACAAGAACATCCTTGAATATGGTCACAACTGAAAACCTGTGAAAGCATTCAGGTAATAAAATTAACGTTTTCACCCCTCTTACAGTATAGCTCCACTACCATATAGCTGTTGCGTTTAAGTCATTTACATTACTTTGGGTCTTGTATCCATTTTAATTGATAGCTTGGTTAATGTATTTAGTTTGTACCAATTAAGGGTGTTTGGGATTGCTATTTTGACTAATCAGTTGTTGAGTTCGGGTACAATGAAACTAGATATGATCATATAGGGTCAATTATTCTATGTGATCATTAGGAGTAAGAGTAGGAATATCTGCAACAAAGGTGGTTAGGGTTAACACGCAGATCCCATAAAAATAATCAAATTTCATGTGGAAATGAGTATGAAAATATAGTGATGTAATGGTGGTGGTGCGTGCATAAAACTAATCAAAGTTAGTAACGTGAACAGTAACCATGTACTCGCGGGGCAGTGATTAAATGGTCAAATGATATGAACATTAATATAAATGTTCAACGGTTGAGTTTGGGCAGAAGTGCGCACGTGAATTGCAACCGACAACCACACTCAACTTCTCAAGGTACTTTGCATTTGAAGCTTCTATGTGTATGGATATAGTGAGTGCGGTATAGAAATAATACTATTGGCCGTCTTAGTTGTTAACAGTTTCTTATTTGCATAGGCATTCCTGATGGCACAAAAAACAACTGTGAAGGTCGCACACACGTACCGATCGAGCGCTTACACTTTATGGGCCAAAAGTATATTCAAACGTCACCATGTTTGTGTTATGGTATTTGCACAAACGCTATACATAATTGTTTATAGGTACGACCATTTAACTATCTAGCAATTTCGTAATGTCATATAGGCTTTCTGAAACTAAACATTGCTTTCCTTTAAACCTCAGAATGCTTGGCTTCCTTTCATATGACATACTCGAATTATACATATAATACATTCAATGATCTTTTGTTTACAGGATGTTATCCTTCACTGATAGGGACCCTTTCTTCATAGAGAGTTGTCCGTATATTTACTTCGTTGGTAACCAGGACAAATATGAAACTCAAATACTAAAAGGTTCCTATCAGTAACGTTATGAGTTGTGTATTTACTCCTGTAAAGTGTACAGTTTTAATCTTTTATAATATTATTAAAACTTAAAAAATCAATGCAGGATCATAGGGCCAGGTAATGAGACTCATTTGTGTTCCCAAGTTTAGTGAGACAAGCGTTGTTGTTATGGTAAGCATCATCTCTCGCTTGCTACATATTACATAGTTATTACACATGAACCAATACCATTTACGTCTCCGAGAAATAAAAGTGTTTTTGAAAAAGTCCTCACTTTTAATGCTTGTCACCCCCATTTCAAGACATTTGGGTGTTCATATTTTGGCAAGGAACAAATATTTATTGTTAAAACTTTCTCGTGAAAATCCTTCACGAGCTTAATTTCTATGATTCTGGTATGCAGGTGAAACTGAGAAATCTGGAGTGTCAAACTCTTAGTTTCGGGACTCAAATCAGATCATAACTACTTATCAGGTTTAGTTATCTAGGGATATGATTATGGCAAGTTAGGCTTTCATATGACCAATTGAATTTACCTGCCTGCTTTCATGTTCTGTAACTAAATCAACCATATACATGAATGGTGAAATATGTGCGCGAGCTTACTAATGATCAGAGTCTGAGATGATTGGTCTATAATCATGGTTTGAGGATTTCTTCCACAAGTGTAACATACATAAAAGCTTCATCCACACTCATGAAAAGATTAGTATCAGCTATTTCCTTTTGAATGTTAAGAAGAGAAACCACAATGGCTGTCAGGGTTACCACCGACAAACTCCAGCAATCAAGATATTCTTTTGATGAGATAGTTGAAACCTGATCATTGTCAAACTTTTCAACTCCTTCAAAACCACTAGATTTCGCTAGAAGCTTCATGAGACTGTAAGGTTTTTGCTTTTCATCCTTCTGGATCAAGCCGTTCACAAATTCCAAAACCTTTCTTGAAACATCCGAAGACCAATTTAACATGCAAATCAGATCAACTCATTCTTATTCTCATACACAACACCACTTTATAGGTAAAGTTTTTCCAGCATCGTGTTCATCATTACTTTTTCAATTCTCAAACAGTTTCTATCTCCTATAATGAATAGATGAATGCTTCATTTTGAGTTATTAAATTTCTATGATCTTGCAGGCTCACAATCGATATTTCATAATTTAGAATGAATGATTTTTCTCTTATTTTCTCTATGTATTATGAAGGTTCTTGAATCTTGAATGAGACCCACCCAACAACTGTAAGTTTTCATTTATCTTTTTTTGTATCGAGGTTTCATATGATTGGCGGTAATAGACAATCATTTTTTCTTTTGTGTTTATGTGTTAGGATTATTGAGAGCTTAACTACCACTTTCTTATTAGTGGGTTGAATGGGGTTATGATTTGTTTCAAATGGGACATGTTTAAAGATTTAGCTAATAGGTGATCGGGTTGAATGGGTCAAATAAGTTGGAACTTGAAAACCTCCCAAAACGTACTTTACTAATATTAATATTAATTGCAGTCTTGAGTCACAGTCTGCCATTTTTTTAAATATCCCATATGCTAAAACCCTCATTAAGAGGGGATTGTGGAATGAGTTAGAAGATTATCTTGGAGATTTCTTTACGGCTGGTGATCATGGTTCCAAAGAGATACACTTTGAAATAAAAAGAACATAAAATATATAAAGCATTTGTAAAGTAGGTCCTGATTATTTTTCACTATTAATTTCAGCATTAATTTCCTTGCTAAGTGACTTTAAGTTAGCAATGTTGATTGTGTTAAATTTCTTAAACAGTTTTTATATATTTTACCGCAATGAACCTCAAAAAGGCCTGCTTATTCTATGAAAGGAGATGAATGGTCTTGACATGTTTTACAACAAAGTTGTCATGAGTGAACTTCTGTTAATAGATAAAGTTAGCTGGGTACGCTACATTCTTTTAAAGGAGGGTGAATTAGTTGTCTTAACATGGAAAAAACACGACAAAAGTAGTGTAAATGCAAGTCAATACTATGCATGTTCATGCTATGATTTACGATCTGAGTAAGGAAACATCGGAGTAATAATGATCAGAATTATATAATTTTAAATAACAAGTCTAAAGAGAGGTCGTTATAGGCTACACAATTATCATGTGCATAGTATGTGCTCTGTAAGAGAAGCTAACCACATGTCTAACAACGTATGTTCACTTTTCAAATCAGGGAGCATGCCTACTTTGTTGAATTTGTTGACATAGATAGATTGAGGGCTAGGTTGCCTATGATACTTGATAAGATTTTTCGGATACATCCATCGCTAAGTAAGAAATGTCGTTAGCCTGGCGTTGAACTGTCAAGGCTTTTGATCTTATGAAACCAGAGCTACTTCTGCAAAAACATTTGCTGCTGCTAATATCTTAGTGTCGATGTACGCACTTTTAATTACACTTCCCGTGCAGCTTGAATTGGCAGCACTCGCGTTGCCCGAATCCAAAGTTTATTAAAGATTTTGATACTATCTTGAAGGATTACACTTGTGGGCCACAAATGGTACATGTTTATAAACATTTGGTTAATAACATGTTGTTTAAAATATCAACTTTAATTCTGTTTATGAATGCTATTTTTTTTTATTCATTTAGCCACACAAAGCACCTATAGCTCCATCACCCGTCCCCTATAATATGCATTACATACCCGAAGAAGTAATTACAGTAGAGATTTGATTCACTGGTTATACCCTTTGATTTTCACTTCATCAACAATTTTATCGTTTATAGTACCGAAATTTTCTTCACCATGTCATGTATTTCTGTAGGTGGCTGAAATGGAAATGGGTCAATCTGCCAAATAGATAGAAAATCGCCTAAATCATATTCTTTCTACATAAAACCGCATGATCAGTTTATTCAGATTACTTTAGAAGCAATAGATTTATTGTTCGCTTTCTTCTTAGGACTCCATCCCTTCTATCTGAATTACAGGGTGCATATCCCTGTTGTCAGTTTATATTGAAACTTAACACAAGAAACAATAGTAATTTATAAACAATATTGAAGTATGCTTATCGTACAACATAAAAGTTGCTTTATCTTTGTAGCATCTTTTATTCCTTTCTGTAGGATCAAAACAGGAACATCCTTGAGTTCAGGAATGCAAGTGATTTAGGCTTTATTTGAAGTTTTTGTAGGTCATTAGAGATGGTGATTCTATATTGGAATATAATGACGTAAAGGTCAATCTGGTAGTGTAAGTGCTTTTCATTATACACAACTACATATTCGATGAATGATCGTTTTGGTAGTATCACGTTGGTCTAACTGTTTTCAAACATTGATCATGCAAGTTTGAAGGCTGTGGATACCGAATTGGATATCGATGATCAGAATATATTCAATTATTTTACTAAAAGGTAATATATGTTTCATTTTTCATCTCTTTTAATTGTTCATCTTCACTTTTAGCTCCTTTATTGTTTATTACTTACGTGTGTCTTGACTCTTGATAGCTTCATGGGCTTATAAGGTATTTCTGTAGGATCAAAACAGGAACATCCTTGAGTTCAGGATATGAAGACATCATATTCATAGTTTCCTCAAGTGTCGGGAACTTTTTGTGTTACCTCATGCTAACTTATTCCTTTCTGTAGGATCAAAACAGGAACATCCTTGAGTTCAGGAATGCAAGTGACATATCTTTGCTTCAATTTGCATGGATTTGCGCTGCTGCAATAACAAAACTTGGCCCTACAAAAGTTGCTTGCACACAAATTTACTCTATTCTTCCTGAAACAAATTTCTCTCCCACTTCGGTCCTCGAGCTGCAACATGTAGAGTGGAAGATGATCAAGTCACTAAAGAAGTTCTGTTTTGGGCGATAACCATGTTGATATGAAGACATCGTATTCATATAATTGTCTAATTTACAACGTATTGACTACAAAGAAAGTTGCGTGTGACTGTTAGCCAAACTTATGTTTGAAATTCTTATCTAACTAAATTTAGAGTATGAGAAAGTTTATAAACCGCAAAATCATAAATCAATCTTTTAAAATTTAATTAAGGTATTATTGTGTTGGATTTTTTCGCGATCCACCTTTATTGATTAGTGTAATATAAGCGACTTCCAGTTACGTCCTCATCTTATGATGCTTTATTGTTACTTACTGACTTACATTTTCTTGGAAGAATTACTTATTGGGGTTGTTTGGTATTGCTAATTTTAAAAGGTAATTATATAAGGGTTGTTTGAAATTACTTATTGGAACTTACATTATTCTTTATAGGGACCAATATCGCGTTTGGAAAAGCCATACAATCTGTATAAGCTTCAGCCAGCGAAAAGGCTTAAAATGCGAGAGACGAGCTCATGAGAACACGACTGAAAGGCGCATTAAGAGCATACCAGAAGGCTAAAAATCTGAAAGAGGGTGCGAGGTCTGCCACGTGGCAGTCGGCCTATAAGGTGACAGAGGGCAGTAAAGGGAGAATGGAGTGGGCTAATGAGAAGACGAAAAAAGGGTACGAAGCAACAAAAGTGAAAGCATCTAAGGGTTTGTAGGCTGCGAAAGAGGCAATGGGAAAGAAGTACGATGAGGCTACTGCCCCGGAAAGGCTTCAATTACATCGAGAAAGGCCACAATTTGCTGCTGCAACAATAGTGTAAGTAGTTTCCTCAAGTGTCGGGAACTTTTTGTGTTACCTCATGCTAACTTATTCCTTTATGTAGGATCAAAACAGGGACATCCTTGAGTTCATGAATGCAAGTGACAGATCTTTGCTTTTATTTGAATGGACTTGCATTGCTGCAATAACAAAACTTGGCCCCACAAAAGTTGCTTGCACACAAATTTACTCGGTTTTGTTGACTTGCGCTTGTGTGGCATGTTGTTCCGTGTCAAAAGATGAACTGTTTGTGGCATCCAATGAATCAAAACTTGTGTTTCTAGTGATTGAGTTCATATATGATGATGATTCTGTGCAGTTTGTGTATTCAGGTTTAGGTTGAGTTTCAAGATTTTACGATTTTGGCACTTTTTTTTCAGGCAAGAATGCCAATCTTCATCTTGTTATTAGTCCGGTCAAGCAGATGGTTTGATATTAAAGACCACCTGGTTACATAATATACCAAATTAAATATTATTATTTTTTTGAAAAATGAGTTAATCATGCAAACTAATTAAAGTTGCTTACTTGTTGCCTAAAACGCCATGAAGCGTAGGATGGTTTCTTCTTCTTGAATATAAAATGCTCATTTCTTTAATCGAGGTGGAAGATAGTTAATTCATCTTAATCTGCAACTTTTTTCGTTTCTTTATAGACCTATGTTACATTACATAAAATATCATGATTGATATTCATAAGGATTAAGCTTAATAGTACGCTTAATAATAATTCGAGCATTGAATAGTATGCTTATGAAATTAAGACTATAATTGCAAGATAAATAGGTAAGACACAAATAAAACGTTGTCATTCTCAATGTAAAAAGTATTGATACATTAATAGAGGCTTGTTCTTGAGTCTCGATACTTCAATAGAGGCTTGTTCTCGAGTCTCATGTTGTATGGTAGCGATCCATGTGACTTTATCTTGAAGCACAAGCGCAAGAGCCGCACTAAATGCAATCATGGTAGCTGGTAATGACAAGAACAGTGCGATAAGTCAAATTGTCATTCTCTTCGGCAGAGCGTACAGGAATTCGTCTTGTGTGTAACGTGAAGTAAGCATCCATAAGAACATTAACACTGAAGCAGTAGAAGAAAATAACGCGATGGCATCTGATATGATAAAAAGCATAAAAGCTCCTTTGTTTAAGAACAAAGTTTTGCCATCAGTTTCGTTTCCACCTGGGAGCGTGGAGAGTGGAGAATTCTACAAATGCCATCGTGATTATGAGGGCTGCTACCACACTACATTAAGATGATACGTCTTTCATCCACTGTTTCGCTTCAATAAGTAATTTTTGTGCTCCTCAATAAAAATCATTTTTGCGGTTTTCCCTTTTTCGTTTAAACTTTCTTTATAGGATGGATCTACGAAGTTCTTGACTTCCTGTAGAATTATGGTTGTTAGTGTTAACATAAAAACTACATACATTAGATGGTAGAAAATAAAGTTCTGTGTCGGTCCATGGGCTCTCAAGGTTATGTGATCACCTACCAAAGGCCTAGCGGTTTCAAGTTTGCTATTAATCAAGAGGCTATGACCTTTTGTGGGTACATATATATCCAAAACCAGTGTTTCTAAGGGTTTGTTTTTTCTATTATAGAAAAAATATTAATTACTATAATTACCTTAATCCATGGAAGCTCGCGTTGCAATTGTAGAGCTGCCCCATTCACAATCTCAAGACGATGAGGAGGTGCCAACTTTGCAGCCTTGTGTAATGAGTTCTCATTATAGTAGCTTGATAAAGCTTATATGTTTATAACCTTTACCAACATTGCATATAGTTCTTATGTCAATTAAAGAGTTTATAGACAGATAGGTTACCTAACTTTCCAACTTTATTCGCCTAAGTTACCAAACTTTTTTTTTGTGCAAACAGGGTATTGGACTACACGGAGTTGACATTCAGGTTACTGAATTTGTAAAATGAGACATTTAGGTTACTTAACTTACCTAAAAAAATGCATTTGGGTTACTAAACTTACCTAAAAAATATGCATTTGGGTTACTTTGATTACACTGAAAAATAGAGGTTGAATGCTTAACTAAAGTTGAGTAACCTAAGTGAACAAAATGAAAGTTTGGTAACTTAGGCGAACAAAGTAGGAAAGTTGGGTAACCTGTCTGATATAAAACCCGTCAATTAAACTACTCAGAAAATAAATCCTAAAGAGAAATTTAAAAAGAAATGAACTCACAAGTGTGACAACTCGTAAATTCCTCGATGCGTCGTAATTGGAGAAACGTCGAATTAAGCGATCGTTTGATTTAAATTGAGACACGAGTCGTATTTTATATCGTTTTTATTGGAAATAATATTCTAAGAACGTTGGCCGTAACTCCCGAGTCATAAATAATTCGTTTACTAGGCTAAACGAGTCCCGGGCTTAATGTTATGTAAGAATTAAGAAAGTTTCAGGGTCCTTTGAGAGAGTTTCATTTTCGTCCTTGTAGTTGTGAGTGTACAAGTTTAATCCCTCCTATGACTATATATACTCCCACCCTCACTCATTCACTCATTTTACCACCCTCCTTTCTCTCTCTATAAACACACACACATATATTTTCTCTCTCTCTTTACAAAATCCGGCCACCCCTTTGCTAGGGTTCCGGCGCCGCTAAATATTCCGGCCAAAATTCCGGCGACCACCAAATAATACACCGCCACTTCTAAAAGGTAGATCGGGGTCTTGTGACCATGTTTGTGCAACCTACGCACCATGAATCATAGTGACGCGCCCCAAATCTTAAAAAAATGAGGTTCGAATATGTTGGGATTTCTAGTGTTTTGAGGTAAAACGTTTTAGAGGTTCCAAGCTTGGTTGATACGAGTTGTACTCGTATAGAGATGCCATCACAACCTCGTTTCCTCTCTTTTCCCCTCACGCTAAAAACATAACTACTCCTTGTTATCATTCTTTTTCATTTTAACCGATTTAATAGTTGGTTATTATTCTTTTTAAAATTGTTTTCGTGGGTACATGAGTGATGGAACGAATTATTAAAAATCAAAGATATAATGTACGAGTTTATAAAACATTGATGAAAGTTTCGTGTGGTATAAAGAAAGTGGTTAAATTGTGATTTCTGTTTTGGATTTTGTCGGGTTGTGTTTAACCCGTTTGGGTCTCGAACGGGTCGTGTCAGAAATGGTGTCGAACTCATTTTCTATTTTAAGCAAAGTCGTGGTCTATTGGACTCGATAGATGGGGTATAAGTGGAGTCCGGAGCTGTTATTGGTCACGGACCAAATCTGTCACGTTTGGTATTCGGGTCGGGTCAAGTCGTGACCCATGCGTTCTAGACTTGTCCTACGAATGGAGTTTTGGTTGAGGTTATTATGGTTTCGATTGTGGTTGCGCATGGAGTTTAGCCTAACTATGGACAATGGGTTGAATATTTAAGTGTTTAATAGTCATTTTGTTAAGTACTCCCTCCGTCTCAATATAATTTACATTTCCTTTTGGATGCAAAATATGACTTTCCTTTTAGAAGTGAGAATTTAGTGAAGAATATTCCTTTGAATGGTGAAAATTGTTTCCACTTATTAAATGAATATTTGAATGACAATAATTTGTGACGAGGAGTATGATATTTAATAATCATTGGATGTTGGTTAAATTGGATCAAGATAATGAGAAACTTGGACAAAGTAGCAAATTAATTATACGTCGATAACGAGATAGAACTAACGTGATACACAATATTAGACTTGATTAATAAGGGAGGGAGGAGTGGAACTTTCATACCCTAATACCCTGAAGGTGTCACATCACCTCTATCCAATAAAAACCTTCCAACTCAAAACTACCCCAATACTACCCTAACAATACCCTACTTAGACGGAGTGGTACCCTAGTACCCGAATTTCATTTTTTTTTAATACATAAAACGCAAACACAAACAAATTCGCAAACACAAGACCTGCAAAAAAAACTTCACATCTTCTTCTTCTTCTTCACTTAGTCTTCTTCCTCTTCCAAGACCTGCAAAAAAAAAAAAAAAAACGCAAACACAAACACAAGGACACACACATACTCGCCGCGGTAGTTTCATCCTCCCACCTTCTTCCTTATCAAACCAAAAAAGAAGCACGGGTAGCTGCAAAACCAAACCACCTTCTTCCTCCCACCTGCAAAACCAAACCACCTTCTTCCTCCCACCTGCAAAACCAAACGAAAAAAGAAGACAAAAGAAAAAAAAATACAAACACAAGCACGGGTACTCGATCGAGTTCCGAGCTCGAAAATCCTACCCGCCCCCCTAACCCGCACTACACGGAATGGTGTAGCCGAGCGGGTTCACGAGCTCGATTTGCAACCCGACGTCCACTCCGTCTGCCCTAAGAGCTTATAAAATGGTGTGGTAATAGTAAAGGAACTAAGCTACGTATTTAGTAATTGATATCGATATTTTATATACGTTATAAGAATATAAATTTGGAATAACATTTGTTATGCAAGTTATATTGGTATTGGATTTCATTTTGTCAAACGTTTTGATTTATATGGGTCCAAATATTTTATCATCATATATTAACTAATAACGAGATAATTAGATAGCTATTGTCAATAAATACGGTTTCGATTGATTATAAACCTTTGTTTACTGTGACAATAGTTCATGTTTTCTTAGCACGTGGCGACTGTTATGTCGACAAAAATGATTTTTATTTAATTAAAAGTCTTTATTGACTACGAAAATGACTTGTGTTTTATAAATACAAGATATCTTTTATACCCTTTTTGTTAACAATTATATTGATTAGCATGTTGTACTGTAATAAGCATTTTGGTTCAAGAGAGTTTAATATATTTGTTTTGCGATAAAACTGAAGATTTCGTTTTCACATTTAAGTTGATGTTGAGTTATATAACTATGAATATTAGTAACGGATATGGTTTAACTAATTATAAACCCTTATTAAATGCGATGGAAACTCATGTTTATAACACACGCTAGCTTTTATAAACTTGTTCGGAAATATTAATTTGATAATATAACTTGTTGAAGTCGTATTGATTTGGAAACGTTGGAATAAACGAACGTGTCATTTATAGTACACTATCTACTATACCTTATATGAAGTGATTTCGGGTAAACTAGTATGATTATGAATAACGATTGAGAAACCTTTATTAGTTGAGCGATAAATGGAAACTTGTCTTTTATTATTGAACAAGTACGTTTGGGAATTGTTGGGTAAATTGCCGAAACTTATCAAATTAACATGTTTATGTTACATAAATAGTTGTCGTTATTTTCCTAGTCTTTGTCTAGCTTGAGTATTGTCAAGTATTTCTTGATTATGCCAATGTCTTTTCCTTTTGGCATGAGTTATGGTCTGTATGACTTGATTTGGTCGATGTCTTCTCTTCTTTTTGGCGTAATTTGTGCATCGTGTCTATGTTTCTTACCACCACACGAAACGTTAAAACTGAGCTTTTGAGATATGAATTATGAACTTTTGGGAACAATAATGTACTTTTGAATGTAATGACATGAATGATCCACGAAAACTACAACGCATTACGTTCTATTGATTTATTTATCGTATGAGCCGTATTCTAAAAATATCGTATACGCATTAGGTTGCGTCATAACTATTCTATTGTACTCGTCGTACAATCTTTTGGATGCCATGGAGATTAACTTTAGATGCCAGTCGTGTCAATAGTGAATAGTGCCTTGCTGTGCCGTGATTTCCTGTTATCTTGCTAGTGTTTATTTGTGCTTTGTCGTGGCTAAGGTGAGTTTCATAGCCCCACTTTTATTTACGTTTTGAATTACTTTGGGGTGAGAATCATGCGGCTGTTTTTGGACCGTGAAAACTATTTTGGATTTGCTTATATGCTTGACTATTTAGATAGATGTGTTGTAGTTGTTGCCTTAGTTTAGGTTAGCCGTGCCTAACTAAGAATATACTTCTACATCGACCTAGTCCGGGGTTGGCAATTGTTCTAGATTTTGCCACGACAGTGCTGGACTAGAGTCGCGAGCTCGAGTTGTCCATGGATGCGGGATGTGTGTTATGATTGGTGATCCGGCATGGATCGGTGTGAAAACGGTGTTTATCTATCTTAGGTCATGCATAGCAAATCAACTCTTATTGGTCCACTATGATTTTGTTGAACTTAAACCTATGAACTCACCAGCGTAAGCTGACCTTTTAGCATGATTTCTCAGGAATTTGAGAGATGTATGGAATACGTGATCGGTGAAAGCTTGGCAAGAAGGCGGGTTCAAGGATCAATTCTGACTCTGATAAACTTTGGGGACCTATTTTATTAAATCATGTTTTGGGCCTAATGTCTACACTTTTGGATTAAATGTTTTCGATAACCAAATTTGGGATTGGTTTTGAATGTTAAATGAATATCTTTTTGCTATACTTGTGTGCGATACCAATCCAATAGTAACGCCCCAAAAACTTGATTAAGTCTTCTGCTGTACCGAGATTTGGAGGTGTTACAGATTGGTATCAGAGCTCAAGGTTATAGAGAATTAGGTATTTTATAAACCCTAAACTATAACCACTTTTTGAGAAAATTGATCCTCGACCGACGCACGTCCGCTTGCCAAGCCGAAGCTTCTTAATTGATTATGGTATCAATTATGATTTGAATTGAGATGATATGTTAAGGGATATGGTGAACTGATCATGGAAACGTTATTATTTGGAGATATGATTATTGATTTTGGGAAATGAGATGTGATTATCGAGATATTAAGGAATTTGAATTGAGTAAACGGTATATTATGATTTTGGAATTTGGAACTTGATTGATTTGATATGGGGTATAGATGATTGAAAACACATTAGACCAATTGATTGATAAGATGATTGATGAGATGTTTAGGGCTGATTGATAACGGTTTGATTGAACACTAGATTGAGCGTGTGCCCTGTTAGTAGACGATTTAAGTCTGCCTATCTTAGTAGTTCACTATAAGCATTTCACATGCTTATATATACACAGTAAGCATGTCCTCATGCTTACGCATACCCCATAAGCATTTCTATATGCTTATGCACGCCCTATAAGCATGTCCTCATGCTTATACATGTACAGAAAGCATGTCCTCATGCTTTCGCACACGCTATACCTTTCACAGAGTGTGGAGTCCCAAACCTTAAATCTATGACACTTAATTTATATTAAGTAGTTGCATTGGGTATATCTCAAAACAATAAAGAGAAAACTTTGTATGAATATACACAAATAAATGGGATCTATTGGAATGTTTTTGGAAGATTAAAGTGAACAAGTGAACACAGAATGTGATAACCAATAATTCAACATTATTTTTCAATAATGTGGATACTCTCAGAGTATCAGGGTTACAGAATTTCCTGGCGTAATCTCACCACTTGATTTAAAACTTGCACATTAGTAGCGGTTGTGGAAATGATTTGGGAATATAGAGGAAATGGTACTATTATAACTAAGTCTGGAAATCACAAACGAGACCTTTTGTCTCGAGAACGTGTGTTCCACAGTTAAGTTTTGATGAACACGAGTCTAAAACGCGTTTGAAACTAATAAAATGTGTAAACTGGTGTGTTGGTATCGTGTGTTGTGTCATGTTCACATGTTTTGCATCTTATCATGTTTATGTGTCCTTGACAATAACTAGATGATGGATTATAATGATTTTGGATGATGTCGATTGGTGATGGCCTCGTGTCACGATTTTTAGTTGAACTTTCGTAAATCGTTGTTTTATTCTTTAAAAACGGTCAAACAAGTAGTAATCGGTTTTGATTATTAATAATGAGTTCATGTTCGTTAATGTTATAATGATATGTGGAACCAATAAGTGTTTTCAGATAATAAATTGGACTGACATGTGATTATTTGGTTAACGTTGAATCATTGGTATGAATCAGATTTTTGGAATCGAATGACATTTCAATTAATAAGCTTAATTGTATAACAAATTAATTGTGGTGTTTTAGGTAATCGGTAAGTTATTGAAAAACATTAGATTTAATACCCGTTAATCGGTTGTGTTTGGGAAATTGAAAGAGTCAATTTAAAATGTTTATTGTGTTGGGTATATTTGATTTTCTGTTTAGATGGCAATATTGGTATGTGATTGTTTGGAGGATTAACTGGAGATGTGAAAATTGTTTATTTTGGATTTAATGGTATATATGCAAACTTTGCGCTACGTCAGGTGTTATCGTGACTCTCTAGTCTCGACTACCCTGACAACGCCGTATCATGGTCTTTAGTATTTATGTGGGCAAAATGATTGGGTAAAAACTGAGAGTCATGACTCGGACTTGGGAACTCGAAACGAATAATAACTCGAAATTTATATTGAAATCTTTATTGAAATTATATTGAAATTTCTATTGGAATTTATAATTGAGATGAATGAATTTATGTCGAAATTTTATATTGCAATTTTATATTGGGATTTACATTGAAAATTTTATTTGAACTTTATATTGAAACGAATATATATCTATACATTATATATAAGAGGAGGCATGCCACATAAAATGCCACTTGGCATCCCATAATGCCATGTCATATTTCCATGTCATCATGTCATATTTCCATGTCATCATTCTATTTACGTGGCATTTTTTTTATTTTTTTAAATGACATGTGGCGTTTTAATTAATATATGTACAATTTTTTTTTATAAATTTTAAAATTCGTTTTTGTTTTTGTGATCGAAATTAAAGCCACGTCAAGCCATGTCACCTAAGCAGCTATTAATCTTATTAAAATTTCGGAATAATTTTTTAAAAAATGATGCTAACATGGTTCGAACTTGGGCTGTTTTAAAAGGTAACATCTATCTTAACCACTGAACCAACACATCATTTGTGATATATGTTGAAACTTCAAATCTATAAAGTCCTGCAATAGCACTAAATAAGAAAGAAAGACTTTCTATTGCAAAAATATTGATAGAGCCTTTCACCGGTTGTAACCCAAACCCAATATCATTCTAAAAAAACCCTAAGCCGGCATCATCATCATCGGATAATCGCCATCAAACAAGTAAGTATTTTTTTCTAATCAGTTCTTAATCTTCTTAATTTATCCTGAGCTTTTTTTATTTGATTTTTGCTAGACAATTGATCAAATATGAGTTGTTTAATTTGTTCATGAATTAATTCAGGTAGATTGACATTTGTTCTTTAAAATAAGTGTTTTGCAATTTACCAAACCCTCTAAATATGGTATGTTCGTTTATACATGTCAAAAGCTATGCATATTTATCAATGGTTGTCATTGCCCTTCTAAACATTACATTTTCCATTAGTGGCCAAATCAGCTTTGATGTGAGTGATTTCTCAACTATAGAAAACATGAGGTAATGATTTATGCTATTTTACTAAATTCAGCTAATTTCTTTTGGATGATATGTTTAATAGGCCGCTGAGGATCTATACATACAGTTTGTTGCTTTCGAGAAACAGTACGATGATCGAGAGGGCATTAAAGATGCAATTGTTGGGAAAAGAAAGTTTCAATAGGAGGAGGAAGTTAGAAGAATCTTGCGGAATTATGATTCATGGTTTGATTATATACGACTAGAGGAGAGTGTGGGGAACAAATAGAGGATCCGAGAGGTTTATGTGAGAGCAATTGGTAATGTACCTCCAGCGGATGATTTTTTTTTCTTGGCAATGATAAGTTTACTTATGGATTAATTATGCTTTGTATGAAGATCTTGATGCATAAGAAGTTCAACAAACCAGGGATGTATATAATGAGTGCTTAAAGCTAATTCCTCACGAGAAGTTCTCTTTTGCAAAAGTATGGTTATTGGACGATTTGAAATCGGCAGTTAAATCTCTGCACGTGCAATTCTTGGGAATGCCGGCAATACTGGAGGCATAACCGCCATTCAGTTGTCAAAGGAACATAATGCAAACCTTGATAATATTAGACGTGAGTTAAGAGATATGCATCCACTTGATCCTCAAATTGTTGTATTGAAACATGGAGTGTGGAGAGTCAAAGGCATTATTCAGGTATCGTACAATATCACTGATATGGATTATATGAATGCTTTATATATGCGTCCGTTTTTCTCTGTTTATGGCCTTCTATGTTCAATGAGCTGTTTGGATGTGCTTTTCCGAAAGTGGTTTTGTGGATGAGAACTATCAGAATCGATAATATTACGTGGTAAAACAGTCGGGTAGATGGTGTTTGGTTGTGTTTTTGTGTTTTTTAAGATGTAATAATGAGAGTTAGATATATTTGGGTTTTGAAGCATGCACCTCCATATTTTAGTCAAAAAATTGCTAAACTCAATAAATGTATATCTTGCAGGTTTCTAGGTCCATTGGGGATGTTTATATGAAGCATGCACGATACAATAAAGAACCAATTGCAGCAAAATTTCGACTTCCAGAACAGACAATGATGTCAATCTTGTCTGCTAGCCGGTTGTCACACCCCCAAATTACCTGTTTTGCAGCGGAATGGAATTCCTGGGGATTGACTGTCATAGCATCACAATCACAGTTATATTGAACGACCTAAAGTGTCGTTTTGAAAATATCGTTTGATTCAGTAAAATAATCAGAGTTTACAAAACATAGGTCCCAAAAGATTTCCAAGATACCAAAATAAGTTTGTTACAATCAAACGATAGTTAAGTGCAAAAAAATGTAGGTGAGACGCGTCGACACCGCGACTCTATGATAAGTCCACATGCATGCCATGAAGTGAATGCCTTAGATACCTGAGATAAAACATGCTAAAAGTGTCAACACAATGGTTGAGTGAGTTCATAGAGTTTGGTTAACAAGTAAAGCTTTTAAAGAGCGTTCATGCAACAAAGGCAAAGTTTTGGTCATTTAGAATAGTCCACAAAAGCAAAGGCATTGCAAATCCACTCAGTTCCAAGTTCCGCCCATACAAAACTTGCAACCTGTGTGTTCACAACCCACTGCCAAAATATGTCTAGTTTATGTCCAAGCACACGAGGTTAAATGAGTTCTCAAAGCAAAGGCATGTAAATCCACTACCCAAGTTCCGCCCATACAAAACTTGCAACCTGTGTGTTCACAACCCATTGCACAAAATATAGTGTGTCTAATAGTCGAGTATAAGTGGTCATAATAATTCACAATATTGCACTACGTATATAATAATTCAGAGATACTCCAAACATGGGAGACTTTGCACTGCTCCAACAAGGGAGACTTTGTAATGATGCTTCTGATGAAACCAAATTATGCTGGGTGCCACTACCCAAAGTTATACTGGGTGCCCCTTCCCAAAGATATACTGGGTGCCTCTTCCCAAAGATATACTGGGTGCCTCTTCCCAAAGATATACTGGGTGCCTCTTCCCAAAGATATACTCCGAACATAGGAGACTTTATAGTGATGCTCCGAACAAAGGAGACTTTATAGTGATGCTCCGAACATAGGAGACTTTATAGTGATGCTCCGAACATAGGAGACTTTATAGTGATGCTCCGAACATAGGAGACTTTATAGTGATGCTCCGAACATAGGAGACTTTATAGTGATGCTCCGAACATAGGAGACTTTATAGTGATGCTCCGAACATAGGAGACTTTAGGTCAAGGTCATAACACGTACGGTTCAATAAGTTCAAACAAGTCATAAGTTTGTATTTAAGTTCAAGAGTTCCGTTCAAAAGTTCGTAATTAAGTTCAAAGATTTAAGTCGAGTTCAAAAGTTCAGAACAGTCAAAGAGCTTAAAACATATCAAAAGGTTCAAGATAGTCGAAGCGTTCAAAATCATGTCAAACAAGTTTAAAATATATCAAAAGGGTTCTTTACAGGTTAAAAGAGTTCAATTATATGTCAAAAGTTCAAATCAAGTCCAAAGTGTTCACTTATATGTCAAAGGGTCCGAATCAATTTAAAAGAGTTCAAATATACATGTCGAAGGGTTCAGAATCAAGGAAAGTGTTTCAACTAATAGCGTTTATAATATAGTGATCAATTTAGTTCGGGCATAATCTACTTACGCACACATAGAGTGAAACAAAGGATATTTAAGTTCATATAAATGTAAAGTAAAAACAAGTAATTGAGCATGTATCTCCCCCGAAGAGTTTGTAAAACAATTAAACGAGTAAAAGTGGGGCTACGAACTCACCTGATGCAATGATTATGGTGACAAAAGTAGATATACTGAAATGAGGTGCGATCTCTATCCGCAACCTAATATGAATGATATGCTCTAATATAAGTCATGAAACAATGTCGTGCATGCAACTCCATATGATATCCATACCACTTGTACGTTTTGGAAGTAATGTTTATCGTCAAAATATATGTTTATGACATCTCGTCATATTATAAAATACTTTACAAGTGTTTACGTTGAAATGATATCCTACGATAATCATTTAGTGATTTATTGTGAAATTATAACTTTTCGTCGTAAAATAATGTCGTTGAAATTTTCATGAAAGTGACTAAAATGGCCTTGAAAAGGTAGTCGTAAAATGGTGCGCGTCGAGTGTTAGGAAATGAACTCAACGGTTTTGGGAAGCTTGTATCATTATCTCAAAGTTTTAGTGTTTAAGTTTCCATCCTAGAGGTCTCGATCACAAAGAAAAATATAGGTTACGTATTGTACTTTAGTCCAAAAATATAGTTTGAAAGGATGGTTTTGGGCAAAGTTTGAGTGACTATATGTTATTCGTTACAACTCCGCTCAACAAACGGTTGGACATTTTGGAAAATATGCTAGGCGAACTTACTTTTACTAGAAGACATCACGTTATAAAAAGTTCTACATCATTTTTAAAAACGTCCGCCAACATGGTCCTTTAGTTGCCGTAGTATGTTTTTAATAAAGAATATATTAATTTTGCTAATAGAATAGAGTTACGGCAACTTGGTTTATCGCGTGTAATTTAATCGTTACAAGTCCGTTTTCTACGTTTTCTACATCCTTAGATTCGTGTCAAGGTATACTAATATATTTTTGATAAGTCGACACAATTTATAAAGCTTAAGACTCATTTTTGACTCGTAAGGTGTAACATTTTCAATGCTGAAATTTCTGAAATTAATAGTTTTCCTCGTCAAACTTGAAAAATTCATAACTTCTTCGTTATAGCTCCGTTTTAATCCGTTCAAGCGGCCACGGATTCGTTTTAAAGTATATTTTCTAAATATCTAGGCCAAAAATTCGTGCCTACTGTCGGATTTTCCAGAAAATCAAAACAAGATCAGACCACTATATTTACTTGTCGAAAAGAGTTTTTCTCGTACTAAACCTATTCCAATCCCTTCAAAACAACTCCAAAGCTATTCTAATCCTACCATACACCTTCTTAGGGTGTCATGGGTTCCTAGACATCACCAAAACTAAAATATAACAAGGGGTAATTATAGGATGATTTAGATATATATAACCCTTGAAAATCAATGAAAAAGTGGTACAACATCGTATGACTTGCATGTTTTTGCTCAAATATGATGAAATGGATATGAAATGAATATGAAAAATGAAAAATAGACATGAGATGCTTACAAGAATACTTGATGAGGTTTATGAGAACAAAGGGGTTTCCTAATCACTTGAGGTTTTTATTGCAAAACCTATACAACAAGTGATACTAGATTGTTAAACACTTGATTTGGAAAATTTTTATGAATCCCTTCTATCTCCTTGTAGTGGCCGGTTTTGAGAGGATGAAACAAGAGAGAAAAAGCTAACTATCTTGAATAATGGAGAATGAGTGAAGTATAGAAGTAACTTTGAGTATAATTTTCAACAAGTAAGAAAAACTTCACCAACCCAATTAATGCATACCCCCCCTTGGTCGGCCAAGGGGGGAAGTATTTCCAAAATATACCTTTTTTTTTTTTTTTTTTTCTTATAATGTATATAATTGTTTGTAAGAGAAATGTAGTTAAGTAAAATATGTTGTAACTTGTATATAGTTGTGAAATTAGAGTAGTATGGACTAAAAATAAGTTTTAATGGATCAAAGTAAAGTACATTGTAGTTATAAAAATTGTAAAAATACATTTCTTGTAAAATTTGAGTGATATAATAATTATCGTGTAGTTTTTAAGAAAAACGTCGTAATAATATAAATTTAACGATTTATATACAAAATAAATTTAAAACACTAGGTAAACTCAAAATATCATTTTTATAAACTAAATGTAAGTATAAAAATATATCGGGATCATTTTTGGAAGTATCGGATTAAATGTTCAAAATAATAACTTACGCGATAACGTTTATTTAATATAAAATTATGCGTTTAATGTGAAATGCAAAACCCATGCATGACTAGTATGATGAATGTAGAGTTTGAGAAATGACCAAAAATTTAGAATTGTGACACCGGTCTATCCTTGCTCACCCGATCCAGCCAAGTGATTCTTTTCTAATATTTGCTTCTGATGGTTTATGGGAACACTTGAGTAACGATGAAGCAGTTGAAATTGTTCACAATAGCCCACGTGCGGTAAGTTTATCGATAATTTCCCATGTTTAGACTTTTTCTCATTAATAGAAGTGGCTAAGTGGGCTGGTCTCGGACGGTTTGGGTCCAATTGAGTATTTTTCGCCTGAAACAATGTTTTGTATATAATCAATGTGATATTATGATTGCAGAAAGGGTTAATAATGGGATAGCCACTAAATTTTCAACTTTTTTGGCAACTTAACCCTTAAACTGTTTCCGCATGTTTTAGCTATTTAACTTCTTTTTTTGGCTCATATTTTTGTACACGGAAAATTTAAGGAATTACATCACACTCCACGGCACAAAACAAAGTTAACTAAACTTGTTTTAACCCATTTGATCACTTGAAGCACACCACTTCTGCTTTTTAGTTTGCTACAACTAAGTATGCACATCATATGACTCAAACAATCCATTTACTACCAGAAATGTAGGGAGTATTAACCTCTTAAAAACGATGTCGTCATCTAAATGATTATGAGTTTTATGCTTCAGGGAGTTGCCAAGAGGTCGGTGAGAAGGCTCTACATTAAGCAGCAAAAAAGCGAAAAATGCGGTATTCAGATCTCCATAAGATTGATAAACGTGTCCGTCGACATTTCCACGATGATACAACTGTAATTGTATTGTTCTTAAACCATGATATTATATCTAGAGGGTCACCAATAAGAGGAACGATAATTACATTGCGGTTATATTCCAAACGATGGCATATGACCTTGCCATGAAGGCTGCGATGAAGAAACATAATTTTCAACAAAGAAATTTGCAGCTGCATGATCCTTGGTAGTGGCTACTCACCAAGTTTGCATCATGTTATGGGGTTTCTGAAGCTTATACAAAGCCAAGGTACTGACTTGCTCTTCGGAAAATTCTTATTTTAATTTTCTCCTGTAGTTAGAATGTTTAATCCACACACTTGCATGGTAAAATAATTTGCCTACGACATGTTTATTATCTATGAATTTGGTAGTACACTTTTGGAGGAAGACTATCAGTTGGACCATTCTTTTACATTTGTAGACGGTGTATCTGTCAACTACGAACCATATCCGACAGCCCCTTTTAACCGTTTTTAAATGTTGTGGGCAAGAGGATGCGGGTTTGGGTAATGGGTCATTTTAGTACAAATCGTTTTGTCCGATTTGGGTTGACCCAACATCACTTTTTACATATTTACAGGATTTTAATGAATAAATGAGAGTTGCCGACATTGAATCTTCTAAACTTTTCTGGACCTGGTATGCCTTCGTTGTAGCGTTTTGACCGCCTCCTTTACACTGCCTCACATCTCCATGGAACAATAACGTCGCCAACATTCCATGATGCTAGCACCGTTATTACCGTCGGCTGAATATTAGTCGCGGGCACGACCCTTTTATGGATCCGGTTGATTCCATCAGGAAAAAGGTGATGACAGTTACTCTTAATCCCTAAAATTGTTTGTAATTACTTTTATGTTTCATTGATTGTTTTAATTTTAGTTTTGCTTTTAATGATTTTCGTTGCCAGGAACCCTTTATGAACAACAACAGCTGATTAAAAGGTATGTGTTTTTTGAATTAGTTTACAACAATTTTTTTTTAATGGTGGGTGCTATTATGGCTGAAGTAGTGATATGTGGTGGTGGTCAGGCTGACGACATGGGTCTTGAGGATTGTGGTACCTGAGACGAAGGTGTTTCATATGGGTGAAGGTTTAACAGATATTAGGAGGTAACCAAATTAAATTGTTTCAGTTTTTATAAATTTATAGATATAAATTGTACCTTTATTATGTTCTTTGAGAAGATTTTACTTGATGTGATTTTAGGTAAATAAGGACGCTAATGTGATGTGAAGCAATTTATCCGAAAATAATCAGGTCAAATGCATATCAGTCGGTTAAAATGATTATTATTATTTTTTCTTGAATCTTAGACTGTTTTGAGCATCCTGAGCTACAACTGCTTGAGCTTTTGCGCGTATGATCTTATCAAATATCAAATGGACCTAATGGAATTGGATGAGCCATATGCTCATCAACTTTTTTAGATTAAGATTAGCTCATGAGTCGGTTGAATAAGCTTGACCCAAACAGCCCCATAGATATCAGATGTCCATTTTCGGTACCTTCTATTACACATGGCTGCTTTCCGTTTGAATACGGGTTTGTTACTTTGTGTGCCGTAGTTTGTTTAAGCTTATTGTTTTTGCAATAAAGATGGAAAAAGAAACCATGTAACTTACTGCCTGGTAGAATAACTGACTGCCTGGTAAATAAAGTATTTTTTTATAACTCCTTAAAGGTGAAAAACTTAAACATTGTTAAATATAGTATTTTTTATAACTCCTTTAAGGTGAAAATAACTTGAGATCTTTTTTCCATCATAAAAGAAATTTGATTTTTGTTTAAGGTTTAGTACTAAAGTGTATACGGTTAGACAGATTTTCGAATACATCTGGCACTCTTTGAGATTGCATAGTTTAAGATGGTTAGACAACAATTTCAAAACTTGAAACAATATGAATATGCAATCTTAAAACACCTTAGTAAAACAACTTATATGTTTTAGACTCTTAAGCAAATTTGATAAAGTTAGCAAGTGTATATACCAGCTTTAGAAGGTAGTGAAAGCCATTGGCCTTCGCCAAAAGTTTCGATATGATTAGTAAATAGCAACAAGTTTATCTTCATCAGCAGACCATGCACCACGGTGCAAACCCACCTTTGAACAGCATGGTGTTCTTCCCATTTTGGGTGGAGATGAGTGAGTGAGTGCGTGAAGTGACAGAGAGTTCAATAAAGTGATGTGTTGTGCTATGTGTTTGTGTGTTATATGAACAAGATCTTAGTCAAGTAGTGGCCTTTTAAATGCCTTTTTCCTCACGAATATGTGCACGTTTTTCTTTTGTCTGTGGTAATTTTCTATTCTTTTTCGTTTTTCTTAAGTCTTCTAATGTGGTGTGTGAAAAATTATATCCGAAAAGACATTTTATACTTTTTTGAGTAAATTGCAAAAATCGTCCCTAAACTATGGCCAAATTGCACGTTTCGTCCCAAAACTTTGGAAAGTGCAAATATCGTCCCTGTGGGGAAACTTTGGGGCAGAAATCGTCCCTGGCCTAGATCAAATGACTAAAATACCCTTCTCTCTTTATTACTTTTCAGTTTCTTGCGCAAATGGTCCCTGTGTTTCGCAAGATTTTGCAAATTTAGTCCTTTTTTTTTTTTTTTTTAATTAACAATTAATATTAGTATTATTTTTTTTACGTTTTCTTCCGTTTTTTTACGTTTTCGTCCGTTTTTTTCGCGTTTTTCCGTTTTACGTTTCTGATGATTTTTTACGTTTTCGTCCGATTTTTTACGTTTTCGTCCGTTTTTTTACGTTTTCGTCCGATTTTTTACGTTTTCGTCCGATTTTTTACGTTTTCGTCCGTTTTTTTACGTTTTCGTCCGATTTTTTACGTTTTCGTCCGTTTTTTTACGTTTTCGTCCGATTTTTTTACGTTTTCGTCCGTTTTTTACGTTTTCGTCCGTTTTTTTACGTTTTCATCTGTTTTTTACGTTTTCGTTCGATTTTATCGTTTTCGTGCCCAGATTTTTAGGTCCGTTTTCGTCCGTTTTTTACGTTTTCGTTTTATTTTTTACGTTTTTGTCTCTTTTTTTACGTTTTCGTCCGTTTTTTACGTTTTCTTCTGTTCTTTTTACGTTTTTGTCTCTTTTTTTACGTTTTCGTCCGTTTTTTACGTTTTCGTCCGTTTTTTTACGTTTTCGTCCGATTTTTTACGTTTTCGTCCGTTTTGTTTATGTTTTTGTCGTTTTCATCCGTTTTTTAAGTTTTCGTCCGATTTTTACGTTTTCGTCCGATTTTTTACGTTTTCGTCCGATTTTTTACGTTTTTAAATCCGTTTTTTTACGTTTTCGTCAGATTTTTTACGTTTTCGTCTGTTTTTTTACGTTTTCGTCCGATTTTTTACGTTTTCGTCAGATTTTTACGTTTTCGAAGATGTTTTAGGTTTTAGTCCGTTTTTTTACGTTTCGTCGATTTTTATGTTTTAAAAGCGTAAATATCGACAACGTAAAACGAAAACGTAAAACATAAAAAACTCGGCAACGTAAAAAATGGCAGACACGTAAAACGTAAAAAATCGTAAACGCGAAAAACGGACAACAGAAAAACGTAAACGTAAAACGGCGTAAAATCCAGAGACGCTACCTTAATCGCTGAATAACGAACATAAACAAACGTAAAAAGAACGCGAAAAGCGTAAAAATCGGACAAAACGTAAAAACGGACAACATGCTGGATGAAAACGACAAAAGCGTAAACAAAACGGACAAGCGTTAAAAGACAAACGTAAAATAATAGGACGAAACCTAAAACAGGGCAACGTAAAAAACGGAAGAAAACGTAAAAAGAGACAAAAGCGTAAAAAAAAATAGGGCAAGCGTTAACGGGGCAAAAACGGACGCGTAAAACGTAAGAGACAAAACGTAAAAGAACGTACAAAAGCGTAAAGAATGTAAAGACAAAAGCGTAAAAATCGGACGAAAACGAACAACGGAAGCGTATAAAATCGGACGAAAACGAAAAAATCGGCAGCGTATAATCGGCAGCGTAAATCGGCAGCGAAAATCGTAAACAGCGTATCGGACGGCAACAGCGTACTGAGGACAGCGTAAAAAGTACGTGGCGTAAAAAGTCGGACGAAAGCGTAAAAAATCAAAACGTAAAAAGCGGTAAAAGAGCGTAAAAAATGGAAAACGTAAAAATCGGACAGCGTAAAAATCGGACGAAAGCGTAAAAAACGGACGCGTAAAAATCGTAAAACGTAAAAAAATTAATACTAATACTAATAGTTAATTAAAAAAAAAAAAGGACTAAATTTGCAAAATCTTGCGAAACACAGGGACCATTTGCGCAAGAAACTGAAAAGTAATAAAGAGAGAAGGGTATTTTAGTCATTTGATCTAGGCCAGGGACGATTTCTACCCCAAAGTTTCCCCACAGGGACGATATTTGCACTTTCCAAAGTTTTGGGACGAAACGTGCAATTTGGCCATAGTTTAGGGACGATTTTTGCAATTTACTCTACTTTTTTTTACATGTGAAAACAAAAGCGTATGGTTACTTATACTGTATGTTTTATGACGATTTCTTAAAATATCTGATTACGTATCTTAGGTTAGTCATTGTTCGTGTCAAGATTAACAATATAATAAGATAGAGTTGAATAGATTATGTGGCTGTTATTTATTAAGATATAATGGAAGTGCGTGCCTTCGCGTCCCTAAATCGTTACCTTTTCAATTGGTTTCCTTGTTATTCTACCAACCAGTCGATTACATGTTTTCTTTTCCATCTTTATTGTAGGGTCGCTACTGCATATACCATTCTCGGTGAAAAGTTATGTGGCCATTTTGTGTCTACTTGGAAGCATTTGAGGTGTTGTCGTTTTATCTTGGGGGGAGTGAACGGCGGTGGATTTTTTATACGGGGAGATTCAAGTTGATTCTAAAAGGTCTTGATGTCAACCAATCAGATTACATTGTAAGGAAAAAAAAAAAAAAAACCCCTTATGTTTGGTTTTTGAGAAAGTTAAACCAGGTGTTGAGTTTACTCTTTTCATGTGGTGTGGTTGGATAGCAACAAAAGGTGTTCAAATGATTTGCGCTATTGATTTTTAGCGATATCATTTGATTATGTCAGTTTAGCTTAATTTTAGGTTCTTATGGATACAGGAGAGGTGTTGAGCTGTGCAATGATCGTGCGTGATTACAATCTGCATTTGATACAGTTGAAAAAAGTGGCCAGCAGGTAACTTTTTTCTTTGCTAAATTGGTATTTGTCTTGATACAAAGAACTAAAAGGAACGGTTAGAATTTTTGGCTTATAATGGCGAAAATGAGGTTTTGTGTTCGAAGTGGTGTTCAGCCGTCTATTACGTTCGAATATTTAACAATTTTAAGGTGGTATTTATGATTCCAAAGATGGCCGAAAAGGACTGAAATCCAATTTTATGGCGACATTGACAGTTAAATAAATAAGGTTAAAGGTAGTGTTTAACCTTTATTTAGGTGGTGTAAGCTCAAAATATTTATAGTCGCGCCCTCTTTTTGCTAGGTTACTAACGGAGACTGTCACACAGCCTCAAGATAGACGCGGTAGTTCGACATACCGGCAAGAAGTTGCGTTATACTTCACTTAGGTAAACATATAACTTTTGACTCCTTTTGATATTTTTTTTGTCTTTGCTACAATGAACTACGATCATATATGAACAACATTTATTATATTCACTCTTACCGTCTCACGTTCATTACATACAACTGAGAATGGCAAAAGAAAGTCGGGTATTGGGTTGTTAAATTGATGAATCTTAATACGCGTTCTAATGGTTATATGGTTGTTTCAATGTGGATTTACAGCAGTATTACAGCGTGCTTAAATAATTTGACATATGACATACCCAACCCAATAATACCCTATTGACGCAATTAAGAATTACACATTCCTTCCTAGATTATATTTAAAGCAAACTAAATGAGAAACCTACCTCATGAGATCGTTCACCAAGTTTAATTTTTTTTAATTACAGGTGACAACAGTAGATTTGGATTGTCATAAGGCGCTGAAGATCAAGAGCTAGGGAGGCATGGGAAAACTATTCAGCGATCAACCTTTTGCTTCACCGGATACGGTTGTAGAAATCGTGCATAAGGTATACATACTAATATGATTGCCATTAGTAGACACTAGCAGTTTGCCCAATCTATAGTTGATAGGAATAGGATGAATGATCATCAAACAAATCGAGTCTCATATATCTAAGGAGAATATACAACTAAAAGTGGTTAATTAGTGAGGGCACAGATCGAGGGGAAATGACATATGTCTTTGAACTATATGGCAATAGTTGTTTCATAATTAACCACTTATGATTGCCATTAGTATACATAAGATATACATACTATTATGGATACGGTTGTAGAAATCGTGCATAAGGTATACATACTAATATGATTGCCATTAGTAGACACTAGCAGTTTGCCCAATCCATAGTTGATACAAATAGGATGAATGATCATCAAACTAATCGAGTCTCATATATCTAAGGAGAATATACAACTAAAAGTGGTTAATTAGTGAGGGCACAGATCGAGGGGAAATAATAATAATAATAATAATAATAATAATAATAATAATAATAATAATAATAATAATAATAATATGTTGATCACAAGGATATGATTATATTGGCGTAACAACAAAAAAAGCATAACAGTAAACTTGGAGGACATAACATAAGCAAAATACCTCAAATTCATAAATGTAAGACTCTGCCAATGTAACCATTTTAAAAGACGGATACAATGGCCATTTGACAACAACCAAAAATATAAAATACAATCCAAACAACCAAAATAAGACCGTTATACCACTTTCAAAACAGAAAGAACGTAACAGCCAATATCGTAAACAAATTATGTGCACATAAATAAGACCGTTAAAGCACTTTCAAAAAATAAAGACCATAACACCCAATATCGTAATACAACAACAACAAAAAAATAAACAACTGCACTTGATATATAATAAAACGAGTAATAATCACTACAACGACCAAATTATATATAAAAAAAAAAACAAACATGCAATTTACCAAAAAAAAAACCAAAAAAACTTATATATATTAACAATATTATTAATTATGTTAACATAAAATATATCACTCTATACTTTATGCAATCGAGATATGTTTTCATCATTTGCAAATTTCATTATATGAACACCACTAATAAAACTTAAAAAAATCTATACGTTATGTATAAGATCACATAAAAGCAAAATAAACAATATCATAAATACAAATCTTCATTAGAAATCTAATTATTACTCTTCTAAATAATAATGCACGCCCTTAACGACACATGGTTAATTATATTCATATAAAAAATATGTTCAAACTATATCAACAAACAAAACATAAGCACATTATACCTTATCTTTATTATACATAACATTAAAAAAAATAAAAAATAAAATAAATAAATAAATAAAAATTCTAACCTTATTTAATTAGTTTAAAATATTAGACAAAACATCAAATAAATATGTTTAACCTTTCATTGAACTTTTAATTACTTTCTGGTATATATATGATAAACAAATACATACAAATAAAAACCATTAGTAAATATAATACCCGTCCATGGACGGGTTTTACACTATATATATATATATATATATATATATATATATATATATATATATATATATATATATATATATATATATATATATATATATATATATATATATATATATATATATATATATATATATATATAGAATCCGGATCGATTGAGAAGGGTTTGAGATTGAGAAAATGAGAAGCAATCTTTACCGTTCATCTTATCAACCTAAGTCAAGGGTAATGATGACAATTTACAAATTTCATTAATTAAATTTTGATTCATTTAATATGTTTTGGAATTAGAATGCAGACGTTATTTTATTGCTCCATCAATTCTCAATGTAGAAATTGCCACCTGAACCAATTTTCATCCTACGCTTTTTTATTTTTTATATATCTTTTACCAATTTTCATTCTCCAATTATATATCAAAATCCAAAAGATTACTCTAACCATTCCATTAGTTATCACATAACTTGTTTTAGCAATGATTCATTAACTTTTTTTTAAGAGTATGACCTAGCAATAGCTTTTTTATGCATTCATTCATATATTTATTTATGATTCAATTGTCTATTTTTGTGATTCACAAAATTTGTCGTTGTCATGAAGTAAGATGTGAGAATTATCATCGGCCTTTTATGATTGTCACAAATGTGTACATGATTCAAATAAAGCACAAACATTTTTTTGTTAATGATTCACAACCTCTTATATGATTCAAAATAAAAAATCTAACATAGTTATTGATGATTCACTATATAATGATTTAATGATTCACTATCATGATTCGTTAGTGATTCAATATTCATTGATTCATCAATTCAACGACTCACATTTATATATGATTCACTAAAAATATAAAATTATATGATTTCTCCCGATTGTAAATTAATATTCGTGAATCCAACTGTGATTCATTGTGAATCTTCAAGTGGCTACAAAGATATTTATTGATATAATCTACTAGTAATACATATAAAAAAAATAGCAATTGATTCAAAAAAGTTAAAAAATGAAAAAGCATTAACGAGTGAAAAAAAAACTGACATTCGAGTAGCAGTTTCTTACTTTCAAAATTTGAAGCCAAAATTGAAGTAGTCTACAATATTCAATTAATACTTTGGTTGACCTAATTACTTATTTACCCTTACCATCATTTTAAATACTCTATTAAATTATTCAAATTTAATATAATTGAATGGCTAGGATATTTTCTCAATCTTCTTAATCTCAAAACCTTCTCAATGGAACCAAAGCCTATATATATATATATATATATATATATATATATATATATATATATATATATATACTATATATTACTTATATATATATATATATATATATATATATATATATATATATATATATATATTATTTCGAGAACTACTTTAGTGTCACGAGAAGCTGCGAGAACCAACTTTTTACTACTAATAATACGCAATGTACATCATTTAATGCTCCATAGCATTTTGTTATTTTTATTTAATTCAAAAGGGTATAATAGTAAAAGACATTTTCATATTTTTTTGTTTTTTTATAATTCCTTTTTTTTATAAATCTTAAAATTCGTATTTTTTTTTTATTATTATTATTATTATTATTATTATTATTATTATTATTATTATTTTAATGTTACATTTTTTAAATAGTCATGGTGCGTACATGTTTTTTTTACCTAATCATTATTTTTTTAAATCTAAAAAAGCATGCATGTTTTTAGGTAAAGGTGCATACATGTTTTTTCCCAAATAGTCAAGGTGCATACATGTTTTCAATTAGTCAAAATCCATGCATGTTTTTTATAGCTAACACTTTTTTTATCAACCTACCAATATTTTTACATGATAGTTATTTTTTTTGAAAGTTTAAAACACAAATTAAAGAACATATATCATTATAAAAAGAAAAACAAGATTGATATACTTAAATGTTACATTTCACTTTATTACAAGTACAAAAACACATGCAATAATCATATATCTCCAAAAGTCGCAAATTATCCACTTCCCGGTCTTAAATGATATCATCATCTTCATCATCAATCTGAAACAAGCATGCACGAAAACAATTAAACTACAAACAAATAAGAAACAAAAATTAATCACAACAACTAGCATAACTCATATGCACAATCTTGTGTATATTAAACTAATGATGTAAACATGTTATTTAATGACAAACACAAAAAATATATGTTTTATACGTAAACATATATGTATCTTCCAAAACGTATATGTTTCATTATCCAAACACAAAACCTATATGTTTTTTTAACCAAACCCACAACTACCAACATAGATTTTATAATAACATATACAATATATTTATGTTTTACAATAATAAATGGGATGTTTTGAATACCTCCATCATGCACTTTATTAACAAGCTTTTGCCAAACTCTACGCACTTTCTATATCTCCTTGCTTACTTTTTTAAAGTAAAACTTAAGTAATATTTATACCCTAGAAAGTTTAAGAAATTGCGAACAAGAATGAAAAATAATTAAAATACTGACAAGTTGTTTTGTTCATGTAGTATGGTATTAAGTGCAATGTTTGTTTTAAGTTTCAGATCTTTGCATCGGATAACATTCCGTCACCATCTTCGATCATTGTAACCGTCGCCGATCCCCGTTACCATTGTAGATCACCTTCGTCGGTCATCAATTTATCAATTTAGGTATAATACAACGATTCCTTTACTTATTGATTTGAAATTTTGTGCTTGTTAACATTTTATCATATTCATGTACAGATCTGTTCTTCACAGTTTGTAATAATTTTCGTTTCAGTATGGTTTTCAAAGTTAGGGTTTCAAAATCGAACCAATTGAGTAAAAATCGAATCAACCAAAGTTAGGGTTTCGAACGGATGATCAAGCACGAATTGAATCAATCAAAATGGAACGGATGATCAGGTGTGATTCGAATTGATTCAAGCGATGTCGAACCGATTATCGTCTTCAATCGATATAAAGGTTTGATGATAGCTAACTTATTTGTTAATTGGAAGTAACATTGAGTTTTCTAATTGATTATGATGCGGAGTATTGATTTTGTGCTAGTCGAATTTGTACATGTATTGCCTATGATGTTATTGTGGATTTTTTAGTGGTTTATATGATTGAGCTACAATAATGATAAAAGCGAGATTGAATTCATGACAGTGTTGCTTTTGATTTTGTGTTAGACCGATTTGAAACGGTAAGTTAGTGAGTAGCTTATGGTAGCATATTAAGCAATATAACTTGATTCATCTTGTTATTGTTGATACGGTAAATAAATTTAGAAAAAAGAAAAGAAAAAAAAGAAGCTTATTTGTGTTATGATCGAATGATTGTATCTAGGCGATTCTGTTTTAGATGGTGCGAGTTAATATGCATGCAATGTTTTTTTGAGAAAATAAGTTTGTAATTTTATGCATTTCTATTTGTTTCGAAAACGTTTAGTCACTAATCTTACACTAGATCCGGTTTATGGTAGAGTTTATTTAGCAAGTATTGAGCAGTCCTGTTTTTGTTACTCACATTCTCTACTTATGATACTGCTACAGTTTGGTACGACTTGCTTCATACTCTTGCAAATTTATAATCTAAGCTTTTTAAAATTACCTCCTAGAATTTTATTATCGTTGATATTGAAATTACGTCGGACATTGATACTCATTCTACCTATCATTGGAGCATCTATGACATGCTTTGACCTAATGATGCCTTTAACCATTTGTTGCTGTGTGGAAGCTGTGATGTATGCATAATTGGGGAAAAGCACGTGTTCGTTGATTATTAGAGAATAAATACAACTAAATAACTTATTGACTAACATTTTTTTGCAGTAGGTGAAGCTTTGATGTATGCGGAAGTTGGCATATCTTGTGGAGGTGCAGTATTCGAGTACTGGGTTGAGGTAGCAAAATAAGGGTTGCTGCTTGTAAAGGTAAAAATGTTGCTATACTTGCTTAGTATTCTAATGTGTTTCATCATAATTGTTGAATTGTGAATTCGTCGTTAGATAATCTGTGATTCGATAAGTTATACAGTCTATACGTTGTTTTCCCATGATATATGCAAATATTTGATGTGTATGCTAACTAGTGGAAGTTAGGTTTACTAACTAGATTTTTCGTTTATAATTTTGCAGCTAAATAAGTTGAGCAGAGTGCATTGTGGCAGTGATAATAAAGACAGATTGACTTGCTCGAGATAATAATTTTGAGCATTAGTTACGCGCGAAAAAGACAATTAATGGTATACATATACTAGAATATCCTTTTTTTAAGAGCTTTGATTTATGAACTTAAAACTCAAAAGCGTATGCACTGCTTCTGTATCCCGCTTCTATTTCTGCTCGTACATCTGACAAACATGTGGCTAGTTAAGTGTTTTATGTATTATTTCACTTAGGCTTGATATAGATAAGAAGGGAAATTTATGAAGCTAGCCAGTTTTAACTTTATGTTTAACTACCATTTATGTTTAGGCTACTAAGTATCGAATGGACTGGAGTGTCATAAGGTGGTTAGGTTTGTGCGTACGTTTCATCAACTATTGAAATTGTAGTTATGAGTGATAACTTGTATTTGTTTTGTTTTAATATACTGAAGATTTTATAGCTGCTATATGGATAATAGTTAGGTTGTTTAAAGTTTGCTACTGATGTGGGAAACCTTTCCATATGAGGGATAGTTACAGGTCAAATTGGTATAAGCGGCTTACATATAGGGCCATGTTAAAATCTATTTTAATGTGCTACTCAAGGGTTATATGATTTGTAAGGTGTTATGTGAGGAGCTTGTAGATGATCTTTTTACATAGAATAATTTTTGGTTTTCTTTCTCATCATATAGGAGCTTGTTGAAGACGAAAGATCAAAGAAGCCTTCAATGGATTTCTGATTGGTGTAATGTTTATGAACAGCTGAAGACGAAAAATCGAAGAATATTCCAAAGATATATTGTAAACATACTTAGATATCTTTTATCTATATTTCTTGGTTTACATTAGTTTAACAAATACAGTAGTATGTTATGCTGCAGAGTGTTATATTTTATAAGAAATTGGTATTTTTATACTGAATGAAGTATAATGTGTTACAGTATTTGTGTATTTTTCTATGATAAAGGGTATGCATCGTAAAATTATAATGTATTTGTATATATATTCAAAATATAGGGTAAGAATTGTAAATTTGTCAAATATACATATTGGGGGGTTTTGCCACGCTCTAAAGTGTAGACATTGGATCGATAGTCCACGATTGCAAGTGTGAAGACTTCAAAAAATCTTTTCACTATTAAAAGCGGGGAGATTTAATCAACTTTTACACGCTTTTAAGCGTGGCAACCAAATAGTTTGTCCACGCTAAATGATGTCCATAATTTTGTGACGCCTGTTTTTTCCACGCAAGCATAGCGTGTACTTCAAATTTTAACACACTTATAACCGTGTAAATATACCCCAATATGTGTGTATAATTACACAATTTGTTATAGTGCATGTTAGTATTTGCATTTCCGATTAAGTGGTAGTATTTGCATTTCCGAGTAAGTGGTTGAAATGTTTTACTAAAAACTCCTAGAGTTTAAGAAATTAAGTTCTCTAGTTTTGTAACTGGCACGGACCCGAACCCAACATGATCAGATCCGATTTGACCCGAATCCGACTAACCCGAGTTCAAATAAGGTCGGGTTTAGGTATGTATTTTCTTTAGCATTAACCCGACTTGAACCCGATCCGTTTGATCGGAACCCGACTAACACCCCTAAACACAGTTATGACTATGAGAAGCAAAATTTTACTCTCTCTCTCTCTGTGTGCAAGAGCTACATTAAATAAACCTTTTCTCTATCTTTAAAAAAAAATAAACCTTTTCTCTTTCGTAAAGATAACATCTCAAACTCGCAAAGTAGCCTGTATCAAACAATTACATATTCAGGTACATAAAATATTGTTTTGAAAAAGTAATATAATGATTTTTTGTTTGATCATTGGTACTTCTGTTTTCTGTTTGAAACAAAGCTTTCACGTGGTTTAAGATATACGTAAAAATAAAATATACAAAACAATATAATTGAACATTAAAACTCACCTTAGATCGTCATGACCAAATAACATTCACGGACTCTCGCTAACAGCACCAGACGGCAACAAGAATTCGGAATAAACGCAACCACCACAACTTGACAAAAGCGTCTTATAGATCGAAAGTTTATGGTTTCGTGTTCGTAGATTGATTGGGTTAAGGGCTATGAATATTTATAGATCAATTCGGTTAGGGTTAAGAATGATATAGCAGGAGAAGTCATGTGGAAGGAGGCGGCCTAATTTTTTTAGGTTTAACCAAATCATTAACTCCCTGTGAAAATGGACGTTTTTTTTTAAAAAAAAAAAAAAAAAAAAAGAAGCTATAATTGTGATATCCCTTAATTACCCTTACACCAATTACACTAATCTACCATATCTTTTAGTTATTTACAAAAATGGCACATTTGTTTTTGATCATTGATCAATTAATCTCATGCACTACAACAAAATAGCTAACTTTTCACACTTATTAAAGCATATTTTCACACTATAAAGTGTGTGGAATTGAAAAGTTCACACTTAGCTTGTGTGTGAACAATGTTGGTGTAGCAAATAATTTCACATTTCTAAATGTGAAGATTAATAAAAACTTCACACTTTAAAGTGTGATGATTTTGAAACAATTCTTCACACTTTCAAGTGTGATAACTTTAAAACAATTCCTCACACTTTTAAATGTGAGCTTTTAACTCTTCACACTTTTAAGTGTGAGGATTTGAAACAATTCTTCACACTTTTATGTGTGATATATTAATTCTTCACACTTTCAATTGTGAGGATTTAAATAAAAAAATCTTCACACCTTTAAAAGTGAAGAACTCTAAATGTCTATTTAATGAATAAATAAATAAATAAATTTTTATATATTAAGTTTTAACAATTTCTGGAATTAAAAAATCAAATATTACATAAAAGTGTTGTACAATTTCAAACACAAATAACCCAAATTTATATTCACCATGATCTGGTACATCAAGTAAGTTGCAATTTCAAACATAAAAGTTTTAACAATTTCTGGAACAAGTTACAAATTCAAAAACAAGTTGCAAATTCTAGAACAACAAAACAATATTCCTGAAGGATTTCTCTTAAATCCTGCCCCAAGATACATTTCCACCATTCTTCGCCAAGTACAAGACCTGTGGCTCAAGTTTTGAATCTGCATGAAGATAAAACAGTCACTATATAGGTTCATTTAATGTTCTACATGTTTATTTTAGCTTGTTATTACTATATGAGCTTATCTGTTTATTGAAATACGAAAAAGCCAATAAAGCTCCCTTTTTTCAGCTTATCAAGTTTAGCTTTTGGCCTTGCCATAAGCAAAAGCCATAAGGTCATAAGCAGGAAAGTTTGATCATTATTGGCTTTTCCGTATTTCAATAAGCCAATAAGCTCATATAATAAGGCCAAAAGCTAAACTTGATAAGCTGAAAAAAAGGGAGCTTTATTAGCTTTTTCGTATTTCAATAAACCGATAAGCTCATATAATAATAACAAGCTAATATACACATGTACAACACTAATTGAGCTTAAATAAATGGAGCAGGATCCTTGTAAACACTATTTATACATTTTCTTTATCTGCTTATTGCGTAATTTATATCTTTTTAAAGTATAAGCAAATCAAAACACTATTCCCTGAAGTGGTTATTTGCTTCTACTTAGGGAGGGGGGAGTAGTCACCTAATACCCTAGGTGCCACCTCACCTCCATCCAATAAAAACCTTACACATCAAAAGTACCCAATTTTACCCTAACCATTCCCTAAGTGGAGGGAGTGGTCACCAATTTGTACCCGATTTTTTTTTTTTTTTCATACATAAAATCACATACAATATTTAAAATAAAAACATACAATTTCATTAAATAAAATAAAACATTACATAATACTTAAAAAAAACATAACATAATACTTACAAACATAACATAATACTTAAACATAACATAAAACATTACATAATTTGTGGATTCATTTGAGGAGGACCCATATTAAATTGGTAAAAGGGTGGAGATTGGGGTTGTGGAACGTAAAAATTCGAGGATGGTTGAGAATAAAATTGGCTAAATCCTAACGGAGTTTGATGTGGTTGATTCGGGGATGGTTGAGAACGACCTTGACGTGAGGTGAAAGTTTTTTTACCTCTTCCTCGATCCATGGTTTCGCCAAATTTTGTGTATTGTTATTATGAAAAATTGAAGTGAAATGGTTTGGTTTTAAAGAGGATTTTTTTTTTTTTTTTTAATTTACACCCAAATATAGCGTTGCTATATTCCAAGCGTTCACTTTTTCAAATCCAACACCAAAACACTTCGGCTTTGTACCACGATTTTGGTACCCGATTTGCATACCAGAAGCGGCGGTGATATTAGCTGGGTAGGGTACCGAATCCCTTACCCGTGCTACCCTCTCTCTTACAAACACAGGGGAAAGCAGTCATCTAATACACCCTCACAATCAGATTCCACCAAACACACTCATTTCATTAAACCTACTAAACCATTTTCATATGCCTGCAACAAACTGTTTCTGCCAAGTCAAATCCTTAATCAATTAGAATTTTGTGAACGCTACTAAACCATTACAACATCATAACGCATACTAAAATGTCTTATTATACCCTTATCATGGATGCATTAAAAATTCAATTTGACATTCCTCTAAAAGTCGCCGACCTTTCTAAAGATACCAAAAACTGACTAAACTCTCTCATTTTACGCTCAATTCCTCAAAAAGTTTAAATTGCAAGAAAACTATATACTAACATTGCAAGAAAATTAAGGACGCATTTACGAAAATACTTACGATTAATTCTTCCATGAGCTCTGCATGTTCTTCTTGCCATAACCTGTGAAATACGTAGAAATAACATATCATTAAAAATGAGACTAATCTTTAAAAAATTACAAAATAATAGGATTAGACGCTTTGTGACAAATTGCTATAGCATTACTATCAGTACAAAAAATGAAACAAGAAATGCGTTTGCGGGTCAACTCAACCCAACCCAACCCAATCCAACTCACTTTGACCCGTTACCCAACCCACCCATCTTGCCACTTATTATTTGAAACCTGTGAGGTAAGTGTAGATCATTTTGGAATATCTAGTCTTTTATCACAGGTTTATTGTTTTCTATGAGGAAAGGTCTTATTTGATCTGCGGGGGGTACAATAAGTGATGGGAGAGATGCGACGTTCCGAATTTCTATTGTATCCTATTGTATACATGTACTCTCAGCTAGGCACACGATGATAAAAGAGTGATGTGATGAAATTGATTGCAGCATGAACTCAGTTTCATTACCAAAAAAACATTGTAACAAAGCTATATTTATGCAGAAAGACATCATATAAGAACACTCTGGAATATAGATCAGCTCTGAAAATAAAAACGTTCGGTTAATTTTATCAACTATGAAATTAAGAATTATTTCTATATGTGGAGAACCAGTGACTATTTAGACGATCAAAGTTTAGCATCAGATAGTATTCTTTAGATGACTATAGTTTCTTCAGTCACTTAACACTCACCAAAATCACGCGAGAAAATCCACCTAAGCATATAGTCGAGTAAAGTAATATGCAAAGAACCGGGAAGGAAATCGAACTGAAACTAACTAATAATTTTCATAACCACAAGGTCCACAGTAGCTACTTTTTGTAGATATACTCAATTTTCTCTCAATACAATATATATGCATGAGTATATATATCTCAAGGGATATCTGATTATTACAGAACTACTAACACTGTGTGATCTTCATGAGAACCAGTCTGGGGTAGAGAAAACACGTCGGACGAACCATATGCGTTGGAACATAGTCAGAAAAATTTTAAGCTCTTCTCTAAATCCTCCAACGTGTTTTGTAGGTCCTCAACTTTACGATTTTGAAGAGCCATTTTTCATTCTGAGATTCTCTTGTTTTATTCAAACTTTCGACCGTCTTATTCAAAGACTCTATTGTTCTATTTTGAGATTCTATTATTGAGTTTTGTGATTTAGTTTGAACTAAAAGCTTGTGCACATAGTTTGAATTCATAAAATCTTCCCCCTCATTTTCCTTAATTCATTACTAAAACATGTAACTTGGGATTTTGTTACCCTTGCCCCATAGCCAAGACCCTCCCCTTCCGGACCCTTGAGATCTATCCATACTTCTCTATCAATGGCAGCTCGCTTTTCATTATCAATCTCTTCTTCTGGGCAACCTAACTCCGAGATCTTTCTTGAGATCTCTTTCTTTGCTTCAACCTGAAAGATTATGTAAAGATAAAGAAAGAGTTTTGATACATGTACTTTTAGTAAGAATTAAAATTCAATTAGCGAAATAAATATATACCACGAGATCTCTTGATGCATCTTCAACATAAGATCCGTCCGTTGCTTGATGTACAATCTCAAAGATCTCGACATAACCTGGTGATCTTTTGTTCTTTGATTTCTGTAGAATATTAAGTACACGTCATTATATTTCTTTTAGTAAGATGGTGGAAGAGAAACTGGTGCAAACAAGGAGTGAGCTAATGAATGTTTATGATTTGTTAGAAAGGCAAATGGAGAACTGGCTGATGAAGAGAACAAGGAGTGAGCTAATGAAGTGGCTACCGAAGTCAACCTCAAAGAAGATTTAGAAGAAAAAGAGAGAAGGGTTAATGATCTTGAAAAGTGGCTTACAGAATTAAAGGAAAAAACCCGTTTGAGATTGGCTAAAAATAATGGTACTGAGCTTGAAAAGTGGGAGCAGGAATGACTAACCCCGCCTACTGATCTATACAGTTGGACTGAAGGGGGCTTACATTCCAGCTACACTCAATGCTGGTGATTGCGAGCTTGAAATTTCTAAGTGTGTAAGCAACATCATCTATTAAAGGTAAGGTATGTAATACGCTGGATTGGATAGTCACATTAAATGCCAAAAGTTTTACAATTATTTTTAACATGTGTATGGTGGGACCTAAAGAAACTTAGTAAGCATAGATAAATCTGTCACCATGTTCAACAAGCGTTTAATGTATAGCGGGATACAAGTTTACAAGGTGCTTGTTGCTTGGTATCTTTGCAATACTAATTCATGTAAACACCGGTGAGAACAATGACTCGCGGACTCCTATACGGTTTCGGTATATATCAAGGAAAAAGATGCACATTAAATGCCAAGCAAACCTTATAATGGTATGTCAAAAGTTTTACAAAGGTAAGGTATATCATCTTGGTAGCTACACTCAATCTTTGGTAAAGTTTTACTTATGTCATACTCTTGATCCATATCGGTCGAGGGCAACAGGTTGTGCAATATTTGGTATAATGGATTAAACATGTATATTGTCTGAGCTTTGCAATAATAATCTATGAGCATAAAGTTAAAGTATGGATACCGTCCAAAATAGAACTTACAAATTCATGTCTTTTTAAGCAAAAGCTAACGGCACAGTTCTATGAGTATGGAGTTTTTCACCTCTTGCCTTTTTGCCTATTTCTGATAATTTCTACATTAGCAATTGAATGTACTAGGTGTTAGTAAGTGACTTAGTTGAAATAAAATTAAGAAACAAAAATAAAATAGATAAATAAATAAAATTGTATATAAAATAAAAGCTAGTACTCTTGATTTCGATGATCTAAGTTGAGCCTTATATAACTCCCACTGATGATCATGAACTTTGGAAGGTGCATCAACCAATTCAAGTGCCTCCAAAATCTGATCTTACGTATACTCCAACTCGTGAGCCTCATCATCACCAATGTTATTAGCCTCATTAAGTCTACTTTTAACCGACCCATATAGCCATATTTCATCCTATACTTAAGAGCCTGTACTTACGATTAAAGATTTTGAAAAGAACCCAATCCATTTTCGCTCCTTGAGATATCAGAATTTCTATTGCCAAAATGAGGAAAGCTGTTATCCATTATCAATCTTAAAAAGTGTATTAAAAGCGAGAATACGATAGCGTTATATGTCTTAAAAATGAATTACCCGTAGTTCCCTCATAAGTCTAACACCACAACGAGTCTTTACTTCACGCCAATCTTTTGCTTCAATTGGATGAGAGGTTTGGTTGTTTTAAAAGTAAAGTCATGAACCTCGTGCATAACCCATTTGCATCTTTGATTAGTTGATCTTTATCATTAACATGTACTAAAATCTTTTCACCCTCATTTAGCTTATACACGTCTTTTGTTGTCAATTTTGAGTCCTAAGAATATTTCCGTGTTGGTGCAGCGTAAAATTAATAGGAACTTAGCATGGAATACTAAATACAAGACTATTTATTAGTAGTAATCTTGGAAAATTACCTATTATCTCAACCTCAGACATCAATTTGTCCTCACTCTCATCATCTTCGAGCTCCAAAGTATGTTGCATCGATGCTTGTTGAGAAGATGATGGGAGCTCGTGTAAAACATGCTGAGACAATAATGGTTCAGACCGAGAGGGTTGGGCATGAGTAGAATCTGATGATGAAGAGATCTGGTTAAGTGAAGAATGAAAAGGAGGTCTGAAAGGCGTGTTTGGGAAGCATGGTAGGTGATGAGAGCCGTCATGAATGGTTTGTGATTCTAAGCCATTACGAGAAGTTGATGAGTCAATGACATTTCTATTCAAAGCATTCTTTTGGATGTATTTATTTGTATGTTGTTGCAAGCTACTTTTGGATCTAAACATCTTGTGAATACCTGTCAATCAATCACAAAACCAGGAAGCAAAGTTAGCATAATGTAAATTCCGTAATGGCGAAAGTATAAAGTGGAGTACTGAGAAGAGCAAGCTGTTATATACATGATCATTTATATCGGACTTGTTCTCTTAAGCTTAAGTAAAGTAGTTCAATTCGGTTATATAGTATCAATTCTTTGATGGATAGCGTGTTTCCTTAAGTAAGAAACTGGTTGACTAATTTTTATTGTTTTCCAGCCAAAGAGGCTGAGAGTGAACCTGGTTTGAAGAATGAGAAGGTTATAGAGTACAAAAATTGTTTCTATAAATCTGCTACTTGAACAATCAGTCCCCAGCTCAATGAATACCCAAAATTTCACAGTTGAGTACGATTTATGTATGATTTAAAATGGATCTGTATTAAATCTAAACCTTAACCTTCTACCTTATCTAAACCTTAACCTTCTACCTTATCCATAAGTTCAAGCACCATAAGCTGTTGAACTAATGGACCCTAGCTTATCATTGGTTCTAATTTCTATATAGTCCATACAATCCATGATATAAATCAGTGTTTCCATAACAATTTCAATTCTTTAATTAAAGGTTCCAAATAGACATCTATATCGTTTCCGGGACCTTTACCTCCCGGAATAATCGATGAAAGAATCAAAGATTGTTGTTTCATGCATATCCAAGGAGGTAAATTATAAGGAATTAACACCACTGGCCACGTGCTATACCTTGTACTCATCGTACGAAATGGATTAAATCCATCACTAGCATGAGGCCAACCTTACACTATGAGGGTCGGAGGCAAACTTTTGATACAGAGCATCAAATTCCTTCAAGCAAGACCATCCGGTGCCTTAACTTTCCATCTTTTGTTAATCCTACATCATGCCACCTCATATCCTTTCTTTGTTTTCTCGGACATGTATAACCTTTTCAATCTTGGAATTAAAGGAAAGTAGCGAAAAACTTTTGGAGCTTATTTGACTTATGTGATTTCGAACTCTCACCATTTTCATCACGCGCATCATTTTTATAGCGAGAAGTATTGCAAATATGACATATGATTGTTGAGTTTCCGCTTTTACCGAGTAAAGCATGCAATCGTTAGGACACACATGGATTTTTATAACGAGCCCTAAATCATGAGTCAACTTTTTTGCTTCATTATTAGATGAAGGTAATGATGATAAATGAGGAAATGCATCTTTTATAAGCTCCAAAATCATGCTAAAAGACTTGTTAGATATTCGCCCATACATTTGATGTGGTATAACAATGTGAATGACAAGTTAGAATACTTGCACCGGGATAAAGTTCTTTCTCACATTCTTCTATCAACTTTTTATGAATGTCCTCATCATAGGATTTTCTTTCACCAATATCTTCATCATTATCTTCTTCACTATCTCCTTCACTATCTCCATCATTGTCTTCTTCAATATCTTCTTCAATATCTCCTTCATCATCTCCTTCAATATCTCTTTCGAGCCTTGATTCATTAGATTCTTTACTATTTGAGTCTAAAGAGTTTACACCCACGGCATCCCGAACTAAGCCTCTAATGTATCTATAACCCGAGAAGTTTCCAAAACACTAGTAGGTTGAGATATTGGTGGTGTTGTATCAAGCTCCCCATGAAGTGTCCAAAGTGTGTAAGAACAAAACCATGTCGCAATATATGGTGATGAACAACATCGACGAAACCACACATCGATACCACATTTATTACAAGGACATTTTCCCTTTAATAGCTCCAAGGCAGGCAAAATCTATAAAAGACTTGACTCCATCTTTAAAAGTTTTAGTTGTTATATGAGTTTTCATCCAACTTTTGTCCATTATTTTATATTATACCTACACATAGATTATTCATAGATGATATAAAAAGCTATAAAAACAATGAAAACAAAGAACAATCTACTTCCAATAAGTTCATTTCACATAACCACTTAACCTCTTGAAACACTAATTATATCCATCAACAAATACTCATGAGAGCATCATTATATTTCATCTCTAACAACACCATCCGGATAGTAACTTCGTATACTAACACCATAAGTTCAACTCTAATTGACATATGCTAGCATTCAGCATAAAAGTTAATACATATAACCCACGAAGCTAATCAGTTATTATACTCCACTCATAAGAAGCTAATCAGATTATTATACTCCAACTCATTAAGTCTATAAACTTGTTTAAACTATTTAATCAAAACTATTTATTAAAATAAGCTATTTAAACTACAATAAGCATGAATTCAATCAAACGCTTATTTAAGCGACTTATTAAAATAAGCTAGCGGTGGTGTCTAACCTTTAAGCGAGCTTCAAACGAGCTTATATTCACCTAACTTGATCGAAACCCGGCAATTGGTTCTTGATGTGGATCCGCAATGGTTCTTGATGGAATTGATATGGAGCGAATTGATGGGCTGATATGAATGAATTGATGGGCGAATGTGAATGAATTGTGTGTTTTTAGTGTGTGAAGATGATGGAACGAATTGGTATCGTTTATTCTTCTCTTTTTATATCAGCTTCCAAACATAGGGGTATCTTCCAAACATATTGGGTTCTTTTATACATAAAAATTCATCACACTTTGTATAAGTGTGAGCTTTTTCTAAAGAATAGCAATTTTACATCTTTTCACATTTTTAAGTGTGACAAAAAATATTTAGTTACTTCACACTTAAAAGTGTGAGGTTTTTCATAATTTTTCACATTAAAAAGTGTTAAAAAGATATAGTTATATTATTTCACATTTATTAGCGTGAGCTTTTGTTTTCACAATTAAATATGTGAAGTTTTTTTTGACACTTCATATTTATCACACTTATTAGTGAAAATAATTTTTACACACTTATGAGTGTGAATATCTTAAAAATAAAGTACACGGTTGATTAATTGTGAAGAAAAAAATGTGTACAAATGACCAATTTGTTGTAGTGATGGCTAAAAAGTGGTTCTCGCAGTTCTCGCGTTTAAAGTGGGTTCTGAAAATAAAGTTTCACTATATATATATATATATATAAGTAAGGATCCAATGAGAATATTAGTTAAAATAAGAAGAATAAGAAGTAATTTCAACCACTAGATCAAAAATCAATGGCTAGAAATGAATTATGGCAAACTAGTAAATAACAAGCAAATTTTAACTCTTTAAGTTGGTGCACAAGGGTACAAACGTAAAATTTGATCATTTTTTCCCTGATACGTCGCAATTCAACAATCAAAACTATTTATTTATTATACATGAGCTTCTATGACAGACTATTTCATATTAGTTAACCAGATTAGATGCATCTACTTAAAACATTATTTTTAAAGAAGAAAAAAAGCCAAATTTGATTCTTTAATTAAATGCATCTTCTTGAAACTGACGATCACCAAACGCATCCATTGGATTGTAAATAGAATCGTGCATCTTGTTATATCGATGCATATCGATTCTGAAATATAAGCTATAGACTTATTTATTGATGCATGAAAATACATTATAAGTTATAGACTTATTTAGTGAGACGCGTTGTTACAACGAGATACGAGATAAGATGCATCAATTATTACCTTCGTATAATTGATGCATCTTATTTGCGTATCTTGTTATAACGACAAGTCTCACTAAATAGATGCATATAGACATGATATTTAACCGGTTTCAATAACATTTGATGCATGAAGCCTTTCTGTTGATACAAAAGTTGGGCGTTCCTGGTTTGGAGCTCCGGTTCTCGCACCAATTGAGAATTGCTTTGCGAGACCTACGCACTAAGAGACAAGAAACACCGTTAGGCTTACAGTGGGATTGTCTCCCACGATTATCCTCCGGCGTGAGAGTGAGTAATCGGTTTTAGGGTTTAAGGAGTTTTTAGGGTTATGAGAGATCATTACCTTAAGCGAGGATATAATTCCTTTATATACACACGGAATCCTTGTTGGTTCCGTGTTCCCCAACTTCCGGCATCCCGCCTAAGTCGGTTGGGAATGATTATCTTCATATTTTAGAAGATATCGGATATTTATTTAAGTAAATAGATATGGGCTTGGGCTTTCGTGAACCCACAGCGTATTGATATTGGCCCGTTACGTCAGGGCTTGCAAGTAGTGGGCTGTAGTGGGTTTATGACGACTCCGGACTATCGTCATCATGTCCCCAGTCTAGTATGCGCGGTCGCGTGCTGCGGATGCTAGACTAATGACCGTAGTCCAAAATAAAATAAACTTGCAAAACGTATTAAAGAAGCCACACATATACGGTGAGTGCGTTGTATCTAGACATAAAATGGATTTGTAAATGCCTCGTTATTGGGGAAAGTACATCCGCGTCCATGAGTAATCTCAACCACAAGTGAAGTTAGTGGAGTCCACGTGGCACATATCGTGTGGATGAGAGAAAAGCATAAAAGCACACTTCATTGTCACAATGTAATCCACCGTAAAAAGAAATCCGTCATTGTTGAAATAGAACTCCAGTGCAATCCGGAAATTAAACTACCTCAAGGTACCTGGCGTCGCGTGTCGTACATCAAACACCATGGTGAAACAATTATCGGACTTTAATTACCTCCTTATTATCCGAGAGCGATCTCTTAGAGTTCTCCCTCCAGATTATTTTATACCCCTTGGCGTGCATCGGTTTGTGCGGATATGCGAACCACCATTGCGGACTTCCCAGGAAAGTGGGGGTTTCTGCGATTGTTCGATTTTGAACCAGCGTGCCCTATCCCTTTCTATGCGATGTGTTAAACTATTACGACTGCATATATCCCGGTTATGCTTGTATGGTGCGGCCAAAATTACCAATTTTGAGGTAAATTGTCGTTTGTTGGCAATCAACCCCACCATCCACCTATTCCGTGCCTTTTATCACACTACATGGGCGCATGGGTGGGTGTCTTTTCTTGGCCCGTAGATTGCAATGTTATACGGATAAATTAGATTCACTTAGGAATTGGAGGGAGTATTTCTTACGGGTAGATGATACATGCTTTCCACGGAATTATGAGTTTTATCTGGCGGGTACATTAGAGGGGATGAGTGCCGTTACGGGTCATATGTCGTAGGATGCTGGCTGATAAATGCTAACGCATTCCCATTAGTGCCTATCTGAGGGATTTTTAGTGCATATGGGGATCAGTAGTAACTATTATGGTCGAAGATGAGATCCCAATCTTCTTGGGCCAATGGCGAGGGTGGTACTCATTCCGTATACATTGTAAATAATGTGAGTCTAGCGCTTGCATTATATACCTTATGTTATTTGTTGCTTCCTGGCGAGAAATGGATCTATTCATTTGTGGTGCAATTGGCCAAACCATTGGGTGTGAGGTGAGGCCTTTGAAAGAAGCGAAGAGCCAATACTAGCGAGTATGCATGGGGCATACAATGGAGCTGAACTTAGGGGTGTGAGGGACCGGCTCTTCGTTGCGATAGAGGCAACACCGGTGCAAGGTGTGCGAGCCTCGTCATACTCCTCACATGGCACAACCACCACGTGTGGCGGATCCCATTGATGAGGAAATGGAGGGCAAGAAGCGGCGCTATTGCGTAAAGGTCATGCTGTGAGATGGTGCTAGTTCGGCAGGAAGAAGCGTCCGTGGTATTCATGTTGAATCTTACGCCGGTGAGGCAGCATCATCACACCGTCGGCCAGATGTTTCGGCCTCATAGTACTTTCGATAGTTACCATTATTATTTATTTATATTTTTTTGTTTTCCTCAATTTTGGTATCACGGTCTTGATAAATCATGCGTATTTGTAGGTTCGAGCGAGGGGAATGGCTCAGCCGAAGGCCACGTTTCGAGTCTTGAGCAGGAGATCGGTAGCGCTTGATGCCGGTGGCGATGGGGATGCGTCAATGGGTTGGTTGATAACTTTGGTTCTCGCGGTTGCCGCTGGTGAAGGCAAAATGTGTTGGGGAAAATAGGCGGGGACGTTCAAAGGACGGCGCATAGCATCACCGGAGGCGCAAGCGGCCAATGCGAAGAGCTGAAATCAAAGACGCCAATGCGTATCGCGGAGAGGCTTGCGGGAGAAAAATGTCTCTACTATCTCAAATAGAAGCGGGAGCGTCTTTGGCAACCGAAGCGGTCAGTATAATTTGTCATGCAAGCTGGGCCTTTAAACATCTAGCGAGGCTAAGGAAAGTTTGTTTGCGCAATTAGGGGAGCTTGGAGCTACTGTGAGCTGGTCATTGGAGGTGTAGGAGGCTAAAGCTGCGCAAGTGAGCATCGAGTATGACGAGGAATTGTATCCTCGACTCATGTCCACCATAGCGAGCTTGGTGGCTCATAGGCCACGGGTCTTCTCTAGCGCCTCGGTACCCAGGAATCACGAGAGGTGGTGAGTGCCGGGGAGGTTGTGCGGTCGCTTTGGGCGTGGTAAATCGGGCGATTGAGAAGCTCCATGAGGCGTAGCTTGAAGGCCGATTGATAAGGTACCAAATTATGATCTTGAGTCATATGATCACTTGGTGGTCGCTATCTGAGAATGAAGGACTTGGAGCTCCTATGATTTGAGCTTGAGCGATCAAGACTATCCAGATAAATGTTATCATGGCGGGGTTGACCTTGGCGGCGGCATCGTCGAGGATCAGAAACACAGTCGGATTTTTATTTGAAGCCCCATGAGTCATGCACTTCAAGTACTGTCTTTGCTTGGGCGTCTAGGGATAGTCGAATCCATTTGCTTTGGAGAAAGAGGTACCTTTAAAGGAAGTCTTGGAAGCACATGCAACCCGTCTTGCTAAGAAAGAAGGTATTGCAGGTAAAGCCATTTTGTGTGGGGTTGGTGCGGCTCACTTGCCAAGGTGCGATGGGGTGCCGGTCGGTGTATACTGTGTGTCGCGTCAAGATGCGAGCGTGTTGAAGGGTATGAGCGAAGCTAAAGATGCAACAAGTCATGTTGGCACATCGCCACTTAAGCGTTGTAGCGGTGGTAGTTGATATGTTGCAAAACACTTTCTTGTAATAACTTCGTAGTTATGAATAAAAGTTCTTTGTTTTCTTTGTGGGTATTATTGAGGCGTGTAATGTATACATATCTTTTGTCTTTGCATGAAAGATGTATTTGTTGCGAAGAAACAAGCGTGTAAGCCAAAGCGAATGTAGGAAATTCATAGTCATGTATGAAGATCATAGTATACTTGGAAAATAATTCTAAGTACTTTATCATAATCGTGTATGTTGCGATTCAGTCTATAAATATCTTATTAAGGAATCAAGTGGGAATTGGTTCCTAAGTTGTTAAACGCATGCGCATTATGCGTTACTCAAATGCCGTCGTGGGATGCGCACATATCTTATTCCAACGTCTTGAGAACAAGGTGTTTAAAAAGGATGCGTGATCCGTGTGTCGATGGGTTTGCAACCCTCTTACTCAACAAGTTAATTAGTAGGTTAACTTATCCTTTTACCATCGTGGGTTTATTCGTAGTGCATGCACGCATCGTGGCAAGAAATAAAGAATTGTTAAGACATACGGTATATGGAGATAACAACTTAAAATGTGTCGCGGAGTTAGCTAGAAACCGCGGCGTTTTATTGATACTTGCAAGTTGTTTGAGAAACACAAAGCGATAAATGTGAAAAATAAAATGAATACATGAATGTTTATTGGGCACTAAAAGTGCTGGAGCGTCTGTCGTGTCGTAGCTATTCTTTATAGGTAGCACCTCTTGAGGTTGCCGATGTTCCATGTGCGTGGTAGGTCACGAACATCCAAGCCTCGTAGCACATGGCCTGCGTTGCCTATTGCTTGATAACCTCATAAGGTCCTTCCCACTTTGGTCGAGCTTGTATCTTCGCATGACTCGCCTCATTGGCACGGTAGACAAAGTCGCTGGTGCGAATGAAACATTGCGCACTTTGGCATCATAGTATCCTTTCATTTTTGACTTTGACCTTGCCTCCCATGTGGCTGGCGTTCGGCGTCTTTCTTCAGCAGGTCCAAGTCGACCGTCTTCGTCATTGTTTGTTGTTACATTGATCTCGCAGTCTGGATAGTTGGCATGCCGATCTCGGTTGGTATAACGACTTACGTCCCGACTAGAGAAGGGGTGTCCCGTCCTGGTTTTATTGAGGTGCGGTGTGCCCATAAGACATCGCGAAAGCTCTTCGACCCACCTACCTTTGTGCTGTCGGTAGCGATTTGATTCCTTCGCCCAGCTTCGATTTGCGCGTTCTACTAAGCCATTGGTTTCGGGTGTGTAACCGGCTGAAGTGTTGGGTGATATTTAACTTATCGCACCAATCTTTGAAGGGGTTGTCGCAGAATTGTTTCTCGTTATCCGAGATGATTTCACGGGTAATCCGAAGCGACATACAATGTTGTCCTGACAAAGCGTTTCACACGTTCTTGTGATTGTCGCCCTTGCTTTTGCCTCTATCCACTTGGTGAAGTAGTCTATAGCCACTATGAGGAACTTAAGACCGCTTTCTTTGCTATTGGAAAAGGACACGCAATATCAATGCCCCATTTGTAGAATGGCGAGGGCACCGTGATTGGCGTAGCTCGTCTTTGTGGTGGCGGGGACGGGTCTATGAACTTGGCAATCATTGCATTTCCTTATTAGGCCCCGCGCATCTCGATGCATGGTTGGCGGTATCCCGATCGCATGGCACGTGCTCTGGGGACCGTGGTCCTGCATGCATCTTTGCATGAGCCTTCATGGATTTCTGCAACACGTAATTTGCTTGTAGGGGCCAAGCATAGCGGAGCCATGGTTGAAGGAAAGAACGTCGGTACAATATGTTGTCGCGCAATTGAATCTCTCTGCTTGTGCGCCGTATCTCTCTTGACTTCTGCGTTCTTGAGGTAATGTTCCTTTGCTTAAGAATTCGTGTCGGTGTCATCCATGTAGGACCATCCTCCTCTATGGCGGAGACTTCCATCTCGATATTGACTTGCTTTTCGGTGTTTCCACCGGCACTTGCTTTGATAAGTGTGCGAAGCTTGTTGAGGCAATCTTGCTTTCGGTCATGCGCGCTTTGCGATTTTCTCCTCTAGGGACTTGCTTGATAGTAAATCTGTCCAAAGCCTTTGATCGGTGTCTTAGTCTTCTCGAATCTTGAATCATATTCTCTTCTTTGGCCACGATTCACCCAACATGGTTGGCCACTAGGAGTCCACGTTTGCTTCAAAGTTCACATACACTCATTATTTGCAATCGTGAGTCCAGCGATTAGAGCTTCATATTACGCCTCATTGTTTGTCGCGGTAAATTCAAAGCGCGGTCGTAAGTGAATTCCATTCCTCCGGGTTTGTGAGAATAAGGCCGGCTCGACGAATCTACGCATGAGGACGTCGTAAACAAAATCCATGGATCTTGTAGTTCCTTCTCGCTTGGTAGGTATTGCCGTCGATATCGGCTTTTCGATGATGAAGTCGCGAACCTGTCCCTTTATTGCGGTATCGGGTGCGCTTGGAAGTATCGGCGTAATCGCTTGGCTTTTCGGGTTTGGAGATGATCTGCTTGATGGCTTGATCTGTGATTACCGCTATCGGGTGCGCTTGGAAGTATCGGTAATAACGGCGGCAAACACTAGTGCCAAGACTAACTTTTCCATGGCCTTTACATGTAGTTCACCTCCGTCTTCTTGGCGCTTTGTCGACAAAGTAGATAGGGGTTTAACCGAGTCCCTATCTGTGAGTAGCCAACTGTGGCCCCTATGGGTTCTTGATAAATACATGATCGCTCTTCCCCAGTCGGGGTGCAACAAGTGTTGGGAGTGTTGCTAGATCTTTGTTTGAGTGTGGTGAAGGCTTCTTCGCTTGGTTGTCCACCGGAAGTCACCTTTTCATACACTTCTTGAGTGTTTTGAAAAGAGGCAATGACTTCTGGCGACTTAGGCGGGGAACCTGTTTAGGACCGGCCGTTTTCGTTTAGGGATTGGACTTCCTTCAGCGTGGTGGGGAGTTCTATTACCGCCTTTGTCTTTTCTGGACAAGGTTTTATGCCGTCGGGTTCTCGGTATCCTAGGAACATGCCTTGATGGCGCCGAAAGTACATTTCTTGGGATTCACTTCATGTTGATCTCACGTAGAGTCTTGAGCGTCTCGCTATGTCGCGCATACAAGCTCAACCAAGTATGGCTTTTATGACCGGGTCATCCACATAGACTTCAGTTGCGCCCACTGTTTTCAAAGGCATTGTCTACTAACCGCGATAGGTGGCACGCGTTCTTCAAGCCAAAGGGCATTTTTGTATAACAATGAACGCCTTGGCGTGTGGAAAGTCGTTTTTCCTCGTCTTCCTTAGCCATCTGTATCTGGTGATATCCCTTGTACGCGTCGAGAAAACACTTTAACGGGTACCCGCACAAGGACTCTATCTTCCAGTCTATCTCGGTAGTGGATAGCATCCTGTGGGCATGCTTTGTTAAGGTTGGTGAAGTCTACGCACATTCGCCAGCTACCGTCGCTCTTTTCACCATTCTTGGGTTAGAAAGCGGTCGTGGTAGTAGACCTCACGCATAATTCCTACTTTTACCAATTTCTGTACCTCTGCCAAGATTGCTGCGCCTGGCTCACGGGGCTTAGCGCTTCTTCTGCGTGTATCGGTGTGTATCCTTTTGGATTCTTAGTTTATGCTCTGTGATCGGCGTGGTACTCGATCATGTGTTTTGGCTCCCATGCGAAAATATCCACGTTCTCTTGTAGGAGCGCGACACACGGTACTTTGGTTGTCCGACAATGACCGCCGATAGTTATTTCTGTTCGGGTAATGGGTGAATCGCGACCTTCAAGTTGGGGACTTTGAGCGCCTTTGTTTCAAGGCGGTGCCATTTCGCATGTAACCAGTGTTACATTCTCTTTTAGTGCGTGGCATTGTAAAGAGTCACAATGCCTCCTTCCACGGAATTTAAGCATCCGTATTGCTTGATGGCACCGCGCGCATGGCCGATATCCGGTCTCCCAATAATGCCATTGTATGGCGAGGGTTAATCACCATGAAGTCCATCCAGTTGTCGAGTGCTCTGCGTTGCCAACGCCGACTAGCAATCTTGCATTGCCCCATGGGCCATATCTTTTCACCCGTGAAACCGGTGGCTTTTGTGATGATAGGGTTTAAGCGGGCTGCGTATTTCAGTCGCGATCTTTTGAAGCAATGCTCGTACATGATATTTGCCGATGCCCCACCATCAATGTACATGCGGTGTATGTCGTGACCACCGACGATTTCAATGGTGAGTGGCTCTGCATGCTGCGTTGTCCTGATGAGAGTAGGAAAGAGATTTCGCCTGCGAGAGAACTCTGGTCGACCTTTTGTCTAGTGACTCGTTGCCACGTTTGTATCATATAGATTGTGTCAGCCTTATCTTTGGGTGTCTCTTTCTTGTTTCCATTCTTTTGTTTCTCTTCCCTCTTTAATGTTTTAACCGGTGGTCTAGTCTACCCTCTTTGACCATCTTGTCGATGAGTTGGTACGTATTTGGACACATTCGTTGGTAGTGTGACCCTTTTGTGCGTGGTAGTCACGATATCCATTCCCAGGCGCTTATCTTACGGTATGCGCGCTCTGCGGTGGTCTTGGGAAATTCGCACCTTCCGTGCGGTATTTCCTTTAGTGTTTTGATGGGGAGTATACTGTCATTATCTCTCTGCCGCTCCTCATTTGCGATAGCTCTAATGCGGTTACTACCTCGATGCGTTCGATTGCCTCCCGGTTGTTCACGTGGCGGTAGCTTCAGTGGTTCTTTTGCTATCGCCAAGCGGCTCTCCCTGGACAAAGGCCGAGTCGCTTCATGAGTTCATCAAAGGTCTCCGGGATCTTGTCGTTCAACCGCGATGAGTTACGGGTTATTAATCCCATTCATGAAGCGAAATCTTTAGTACCGGGACATGCTTTAACTTGCATGCATTCATCTTTAAAGCGTTCTATGAATGCTTCGTAGATTCTCCTTGGTGTTGCTTTACCTGCCGCAAGTTCAACGAGATTTTTAGCGCACTTTTTAGTTGAGTAAAATTTAGGCGGAGCGCCTTTTCAACTCCTCAAAACCATTTATGCTCGCCGTGGGAGTTTGTTGAACCGTTCAGCGCTTACTTGCGTGGAATTAAACATGTGGCACCACCTTTGGTTGTGGCCAATTCTCGATGGTCGGGTGATTCAAAGATTTTTAGGTGATCGTCGGATCACTGTTCCATCATAGGTCTTGACATTTGTGGGCATGCGCCTCTTCTTGTTTTCAGAGAAATCACTAATGCGTCGGTGAGCATCCACTTTCGACGGCGCCATGGGAGACATGTCTTCCTCTCTTGGTACATGCGTCTGTTTCTAGACTTCCAATGTCTGTATGCTATCCTCGTTGTCGAGGAGTTATCGAAAGATGAGCTTCCCCTTCTACGGCGTTTTGGCAGTATCCCTCGAGTCGACTTATAGTCCGGATCGGGGACTCTCACTGGGAATGCTTTCATCCCGTCGTCATGTACTTTCACGGCTACCAATCGGCATAGACAGCGGTGCGTGCGATCTTCTCCATCACTATCACTCGAGTGTTGCGAGTGAGATGTCTCATCACCCTCGATTCTCCTCCCGATTCTATTGAATCTGGGGGTCGTGGCTTTCTTTTCAGCTTCTCTTTCGATAGCGGCCCGTGGGAAGCTTCATATTGAGTCGAAATTAAGTCGGGCTTTTAAGTTCCGCACCGATCTCTTCTTCTCTTCCTCTTGCATGAGGCGGTTAATGTTTAAGTAGTTTTGGGATCACGAAAACTTACGGCTAACTCGGTAGCGACCCTGAGTGGGTGCGTTTGTTTACGCCATACCATTATTCGATGCGGTGCCTCTGGTACCTTTGTCGGGTTAGTTTCCGGCAGATTGGAAGGAGTAGTAAAGGCGGTCGCGTAGTGGGTCTACTCCACTGTGGTGGTTGTAGTGGCTTGGGTTGTTCAGGGTGTGGTTCCACCAAAGGGAAGATCAAGTCTTGGCTCGATCCACTTATTTTTAGCAAGGTGGTTGTCCCAGTGGGTCTGCTTAGGGGTTAGTCCACTTTGGACTTCTTCCCATGAGGTCCATTGCGATCGTGATTCACCGTGCTTTGTCATTCTAGTGTCGGTTCTTAGTGTTGGGTCCCACGGATGGCGCCACTTGTTGATACAAAAGTTGGCGTTCTGGTTTGGAGCTCGGTTCTCGTACCAATTGAGAATTCTGCTTGAGACCTGCGCACTAAGAGACAAGAAACAGTTAGGCTTACAGTAGGATTGTCTCCCACGATTATCCTTCGGCGTGAGAGTGAGTAATCGGTTTTAGGGTTTAAGGAGTTTTAGGGTTATGAGATCGTACCTTAAACGAGGGATATAATTCCCTTTATATACACACGGAATCCTTATTGGTTCCGTGTTCCCTAACTCTGGCGTATCCCGCCTAAGTCGGTTGGGAATGATTATCTTCATATTTTAGAAGATATCGGATATTTATTCCGTAAATAGATATGGGCTTGGGCTTTCGTGAACCCAAACGCGTATTGATATTGGCCCAGTTCGTACCGGGCTTGCAAGTAGTGGACTGTAGTCGGGTTTATGACCCGACTCCAGACTATACGTCATCACTTTCGAAACGGAAAATATAACTGATGCATGGAACTTATTTTCGATCACAATCAAGAATTGAAATCGTTTTTCGAACTTATCAATCAAGCATCTAAACTCGATCCTCTATTGTGCATCTAAGCGTGTTTCTAGATTTTGACTGCATCTAAACTTGTTTATCACGAATTTATGGATGAAAAGCATGTTTGTCCAATTTAAATAAAGCACGCATCTAAATTTGAAGACATGCATCCTTTAAAGGTGCATTTTTGTCCAATTTAAATAAAGCACGCATCTAAATTTGAAGACATGCATCCTTTAAAGGTGATACAAATGATAATTGTAAACTGGTCATGGATGTTTCTCGTGCATCAATTATCAATACACGTTCGTATTACGTACCAAAACATCGAATTACAGTCAAAGCAGTTACCCTCTTAACTTAATAGATGCATATAATCGCTTTTGGTACATATAATATAGATGCATATAATATCGATGCATCTAATCATATTGAATGAACACGATGTATAAGGATAAAGATTGAATGAAGTTGATCGAAAGCTTATTTTATTTATTTATTTGATATAGGCTGAAATTTAATACTCCGTAAGAAAGATATAAGTTCACCACCTTTTTAGGATTTTTAAACCGTCTATTAGTTTATAACTAGACAAAAATACCCTTAATTCATATTTTGAAATGATTGGCTCACATTTCTTCTTATCCTTCTTATTATAAGTTTACTTCTTATTAGATCCTAACTCTCTCTCTCTATATATATATATATATATATATATATATATATATATATATATATATATATAAGAGGAGGCATGCCACGTCATAATGCCACTCCATGTCATCATTGTATTTATGATGCATTTTTTAATTTTTTTAATGACATGTGGCGTTTTTTTTAATATATGTACAATTTTATTTTTTTTTAATTTTAAGATTCGGTAATGACATTTTTTTTTTAAATTTAATTTGATTTTTATGTTTTTTTAATTTTCAATTTATAAAATTCGGATACGTTATAGTGTATTTATAATTTTAAATGTATAAAATTCGGTTTTATTAAATCCAAAAATGACATTGGTGGGCATTGAACATGGGGTGTTAGCAATATTAATAAACTTAACAACCACTAGACTAACACATTTTTTGGATTGTATATTGCAACTTCAAATCTATAAACCTATGCAACCAAGTATACATATTTTTCCTTAAATATAGGTAACCCTAAATTCAATTTGATACGTGAGGGCCTGTAGAAAAACATGATCAACCAGAAAAAAAAGGTGTCGACTTTCGGTCTTTTTTCTCTAAACCCTAATATGTCATAATATGTTTGTTTTTATGCAGTGATTTATCTTGCTTTTTCATGCACAAGAGGTAATACATGTCTATGATTTTAATGATGTTTGTGTTTAATATTGTTTACATTCGAGGACAACAAGTAATACATTGAAGAACAAGAAGAATGAGGTAATCATTCTTAACTGCTCGATTGCTATGCTTTTGCAAAAACCAAATTGCTTTTTTCATATATGGCGAGTCTTGGTATCGATAAGATTTAAAACTAAGAGTCTGACGAATAACCTAACAAAGGGTCGAAGACTCGCTATAAATATGTTCTACTCATTCCAAGGTGTTTAGTCCTTGGAAGTGTGTTTTAGAACTGATTATATGATATGGGAATATTAGGTAATTGGTTAAATTTTTAGGTTTTGTAATGGTTTGGGAAGTTAGACTTGCTCTCAAAGTGATCATCGCCCCGGCCAATAGCAATATTTGCCCGAGAGAGTATAGGGAGCACCGAATTTTATAGAAATTCATGGTTTTCCTGTTTATGGTGTTGCTAATCCAACTGTGGAAGGAATTAAATCTGTTATTCAACGGATAGGTTGCTCTAAAAATGCCAGGCCTGTTTTTTTGGCACAACATGAGGGAAGAACATGTTATCTACAATAATTGAAAACCATTTGTGCATCGGGCGATTGAAAGGCCATACAAAAACATTTTCTATACTTACAAAATGAGAAGTTGCCAGATCATGGTATGCAAATCGAGCTAATGTACCAACTGCGTCACCTAAACCAAACCTATCTTAGAAAAGTCGACACGAAAACAATCAAGAAACAAAAACCCTACCTGAACTGTTAACTTTATTAACATATTGGTAGTCTACAGTTAAACCCAGTGATATGTAAGATTAAATTCTTTTCCAGGAATACTGAAGGCAACAATCAGTAGACAATTTATCATATCTGAATCTATTAGCTCTATGTGCAGATTATATTCATTCGCCAAATGTTTAAGAAAATGTAAAAGTATAAGATATAACGGTGTGATGATTCAGAAAGTAAGAAAAAAATTACCCAGAGATGTTATTTAGAGAACAACGTTTTATTGCATAACTGCACATGTTTGATGATGGGGTTGTGGCTTACATATTATGACATTGCACACAGGACATATCTGATAGCAAGTTTGAAATTTGTACTTTTATGTTTCATGAAATATATCACATATTTTGTTAGTTTTAATGAAGAAAAACAAACAAAAGAGGAATCTTTATGTTTATCTGTCTTAAACCTAGATTTGATCTCGTCATATAGAATAAATGTTGAGTTTTTTGTATATTCAGAGCCACTTCTGGTGAGGGCAGCAAAAGGACTTCCGGTAAACCGGCCACCAGCATGGATGATGCGGCAGGCCATACAAAAATTGAAAACCGTTTGTGCATCGGGCGATTGAAAGGCCATACAAAAACATGCTCGAGTATACGGTATTATATTGATCTCTCTGATTTAGTTTATAGCATATACAGTCACTTGTGATATAAAGTTTTTCTTCCTTTTCTTTCTTATTATTTTCGCATTTAGAAAATAATATTATTCATTTGCCAAATGTTTAAGAAAATGTAAAAGTATAAGATATAACGGTGTGATGATTCAGAAAGTAAGAAAACAATTACCCAAAGATGTTATTTAGAGAACAACGTTTTATTGCATAACTGCACATGTTTGATGATGGGGTTGTGGCTACATATTATGACATTGCACACAAGACATATCTGATAGCAAGTTTGAAATTTGTACTTTTATGTTTCATGAAATATATCACATATTTTGTTAGTTTTAATGAAGAAAAACAAACAAAAGAGAAATCTTTATGTTTATCTGTCTTAAACCTAGATTTGATCTCGTCATATAGAATAAATGTTGAGTTTTTTGTATATTCAGAGCCACTTCTGGTGAGGGCAGCAAAAGGACTTCCGGTAAACCGGCCACCAGCATGGATGATGAGGCAGGCCATACAAAAATTGAAAACCGTTTGTGCATCGGCCGATTGAAAGGCCATACAAAAACATGCTCGAGTATACGGTATTGTATTGATCTCTCTGATTTAGTTTATAGCATATATAGTCACTTGTGATATAAAGTTTTTCTTCCTTTTCTTTCTTATTATTTTCGCATGTAGGGAATCGACTGTGAAAGAGTAGAGAATGAAGCTCGTGAAAGAAGATATTCAAAAGAGTCCGAACGTTACGGAGGTGACATTATGGTTATTCATGAAACTAAAGATGGAAATATTTACGAGGCTTGGGAGTATGTTAGCATTGACGATTCGGACCCCACTAGAGATTTTTAAAACGTGAGTAGGCGATGGCTTCCCATTAAGTATGCCCGTGTATCTACCAGCGATGGTAAAGCTCGAAATGTTCAAACTTTTGACAAATTGGCTCTCAATATTTCATTTGCACCCAAGGATACAGCCTTTGTATTCAATTTTCAGATGGGTAGATGGAGGAAAACTACCGATGTAATTCTGGTGAGGGCGGCCTCAAGATTCATGGCTGGCATAAGATGTAGCTATGATTAGCATCCATTATAACTTCGCTCATCATGTAACTTGGTAGATCATTCTTATTAGCTTATGCATAGCAAGCTAAGAACACCTAAGGGTTTGTGGTTCAAATGGGTTCTGATACTTTTTGACATAAATTTTACTCATATGTCCTAAGCATTGTATTTAAAAGAGATTGATGTGCAACTACGGGTGTAACTAAGTCAAGCCGAGTAGAAACTGGCTACCATGCAAGTATCTATGCTTATATACAAAGGGTAATAAAACTTAAAGATGATTAGGCTCACAGGCTTTACAGCAATGTGTATGTACTACAACGACCGGTATATTTTGCTAGCACAACTAGAAAGTCTCTCCTCGATCAGGTAGCTTGAACGCCATCATGACTTGGTTTAAATCTAGGCAATTTCAAGAATTTTTTTTGTAGCTTGAACACCATTTTATTATTCTAACCATTATTAGATCAGAAAATATAATTTGTTTGTGTCACTTCCAAACACACCCTTAAGAGGTTTTGTGTGTTTCAATTTTTATGACAGATTGTTCATAACTTTTCTTTTGTAAGATTGCTGCTTTATTTCCGTTAAATGATTTATCTTCCTTGTGAAGCAAGAAACGGTTTGTATCCTAACGTGGTAGAAGAAGTGAGAGAGGCCTTTGAAGAGCAAGAAGTATTAAGGCTCGATTTTGCTCATGTGGGTATGAGCGACTGAAAAAGAATAGCTGTGAAGTTGAGGGTATGTGATTTCCCGGAAATGATCAAATCTTGTGATACAAGTTTTTGATTCTTCGCATCCATTGAAGACAAATTTTGATAGTATTGTTGTGTTGTTTAACAGGATTTAGTACCTTGTGTTCCAATATTGTATAAAGACAAACAAATCATTATCTGGAGCGGGAAGAAATATAAGGAAGCTGCTTCAGATCCATTTTGAGACTGATAGCACAAGATAACAAGCTCTCTTAGTTTTTTTTTGAACGGCAAAGTGATAACAAGCTCTCTTAGTGTTAAGACCATCTTCTGTAAGGTAATTGGTCGATAACTCATAAGGGAGGTTATCCTAGCAACATGTGGGTCCCATGCATGTTTTGATTGGGTGGATAACGGATGTTTAAAAAAGTAATATTTACCAGATTAATATTGGGGTCAACCCCCGTTCTGAATGTGTATCCTCTGTCAACCCTAAGAGTGACACCGTATTTCGTTATTTTGACACTTACTACTTATTAGTTTACTATTGACGTTATTGCTGATGAATGTAGGCTATGATACTTCCTGCTTCTAAAGAAGAAGGAATATTAATAAAAAAAGCAGTATGATGTGTTTAATGACGATGGTACCCTTGCGGAGGTTAAAGGTTTTGAGATTAAGAGGAGGGGTGAGTTAAAGCTCATTAAAGTTTTCCAAGTAATATTCTTATCTGATAAGTATTTTTACTGATAGCTTTCTCAGTATCTTTTATATACTCCCACCTACTTTTCTTATAACTTTTGCTATACATCGGTTTTCAAGGGGTGAGTTAAAGCTCATTAAAGTTTTCCAAGTAATATTCTTATCTGATAAGTATTTTTACTGATAGCTTTCTCAGTATCTTTTATATACTCCCACCTACTTTTCTTATAACTTTTGCTATACATCGGTTTTCAGGCTGGGAGCTCTTTGACAAATTTCTTCACGGGTCTACGTTAGAGGAATGCTATTTTGTTGTTGCTTCTATTGCAAACCATTGGCTTGACCTTCTTGATGTATGTAAATGAAATGTCTCCTTTGTTATTGTTATGTTTCGTTATTCCTTATAATCAACGGCCGGATTAGTAAACATTTCAGAATGAATGAAAGGATATTGCAGACTCTGAATTCCTTGATTACATATCAAAATCGAGCACCATGAGCAAGTCTTTAGCAGAATATGCTAAACAAAAACCATGTGCAGTAACAGATAAAGGTCTATGTTGCCAATATGTTATTGCATGTCAACCACGGGTTAGTACCTAACTTGGCTAAAAATTCTTAATACATTTTGATGTGCTTATACTATTGGCATCATATGGCAATCAAAAAACGGTAACGTTACAAGTGCTATTCTTTGTCTAGCTTTTTAACATTCACTACATATACTTCTTTTGCCTATAAAAAACTTAGTAACTCTCTTCTCTTATTTTTTTTTCCAAGTTATTATTTAAAAGTCTTACTATTGATTAATTGTTATTCTTGATGAGAACAGAGGACCCAGTGGCGAAAGTCATTCTGTTGCTATATTTGAAACTGATCCAGGTAAAACTTTATACCTTTATACTTCAAATTTTTTAAAAATTTAAAACTACACGAGCCTGACATGTTTCATTTGCAGAAATTATGTAGTTTTATGTGAAAAAGTGGTGCAAAATCTCATCAGATATTGGCATTAGATTCATCATTGACCGGTCATATTACAAATAATGGCTTAGTTCTGCTATTCAAAACCTTTCATGCCGAAACCATACTAAAGTTTTTCCCCGTCCCATTTTTGTAAGCAAGTCTTGCATTCTCAATGTGATCAGCATCATTTCCCCCGGATCTACGCTGCAAATGCTTGTAAAAACCATTAAACTTTTGGCAATCACCGTTTATCCGAGTCCATTTTTCCGTGCACATATTTTTTTGCGATAAGGCTCTGGACTACGAGCCTTGAAGTCCTCCCAATCTGAGTCCAAAGCGCATCGTTAGTCTGCATCATTCTTGATAGCGTTTTGGGATACCTCGACCCAACACTCGGCTAAAATTTTTTCTTCCTGGCTTGACCAACGAATTGTGGTTCGACCCTCTTCATCCTCCTCCTCCTCGTCGTCTTCCGCGTCCAAGTTCACAACGACCTTCTTTTTTTTCTTTGACGCTTTGGCCGGTTTTTTTCCTTGACGACGTTCTTCACGTGTTTCGGTTGGTGGTGGTTGAGGTACTTTGAATTGTGATTCAAAGTAATGTTGTTGTGAAGCGTAAAATTGCGTTGGTGGTGATTGTGACGGATAAAATTGCATTTGTGATGGTTGTGACGGATAAAATTGCGCTTGTGATGGTTGTGACGGAAAAAATTGCGGTTGTAATGGTTGTGATGGATAGAATTGCGGTGGTGATTGTCTTGGATATTGAAAAGCTTGAAATCCGACTTGCGAAGAAGTGCTTGAGGTTTGAGACGATGGGGTGGACGGGTTTGACGAAGACGAGTTGAGGAGATTCATAAACGACATCTCGTTGGGATCTTGAGACATTTTTGGTTGTGGATTAAGATGAGGATGATAATATATTTATGGTTGTGAATGAGAAGTTTGAATGTTTTGGTAAAAAATGAGTATTATTTATAGAGAAAAGGTTATTTGGGTTTGAAATAAAAAAAAAAGAAAAAAAGAGGGTAACCGTTTGAATTACAACGTTCGGATTCCAACGTTTTTATTCCAAATGAATTTGTCTTTTTGCATGTCGTTTGAACGACGAAAACCATAGTGGCGAGGGAATGTGGTGTCACGGCGAGGGAAGAAATCAAGTGGCGAGCTGCCACCTAGGCAACGGCGACAAGTGACGAGAACCATACCCCTTGCTCTTACTACTCATGCTGCAATGCAAAAGGTGACGTGCATATTATAAAAATTAGGTAAAGTGTTATTATATCTCTTTGGTATATTTATACACTTTTGTGTTATTATATCTCTTTGGTATGTAGCTGCAATGCTGTCTTGGAATTCTGACGATTGTGTGCTATCATCAAAGCTGTCAATTAAGGTAGATCCTCAATTCAATATTGCAAACACCAATTTTTGTCAGCCTTAAATATTAGTAGAAAAAAATAAATATAGATTGGTAAAAAATATCATAAATTGTGGTAGCTTTTTTTTTTCACTTTATTTTTATAAATCTTTAACTTATTTATTGTTTCATCCTATGACCGAATAATATTTTCACAAGGAAGATGAGTGGGCATAAGCGAAATATTATTTTCAATTGCAGGTTGCTTGGATTCTGATGGACACTTATGAGGCACAGTTTTATCCAACTTTATTTGATCAGGCTATTGATGTAATGGACATGCTAGGCAACATGATATGGGAGTGGATTAAGGAAAAAAAAGCCGAGTTTGCATATGCTGGAACGAGAATATGCACCCTATCAGGTTTTTATTCCTTTGCTAATTTTTTACCATGCAATATGTTTAGTTTCCCCATAGGAAGTATAACACTAAACATCTTGGTACATCAAAAAAAAAGTACAATCCGCTACAATAACAATGATCCAACTATTAACATATTGTACTTCCGGTGAGAGAAGGTAGACAAGAAGCCCATATCACTGCTGTTAAAAGTTCCAACTAGCAAAGGTGGTGATTTTGGACTCTGACAATGTTGGCAAGTCGGAGTCCAAGCATTAAGAACGACCAGTTAAATAGTCGCGACATGAGCATGTAGTAATCATTTTCAACAACACTACTTAATTATTCCATGTGTTAAGATCCAACTTTTCCACCAGAAACAACTTAACAAAGCTATAAAATAAAAATGAATGAATCCACAATAATTATGATTTATATTAGAGAACACCAGCAAGAAAGGCAAAAAAATCCAAAGACATAAATCTACAGTTATTGTCTATCCAAACTGTAAGGAAGCTACGAGAATGTTACTTTCTAACCAATAAAACATAATTAAACAAAGACAATGACATACGCCGGCAGCTCATTGGGGGTCATCAATGAGGCTGAGCTTTTTCTCTCTTGCTTTCGATCGTTACCTTTTTCCTAATATTATTCATTCATAATATACATAAGTTTTTCGATCTCATAATATACTTTTACTCAAAACCCTAATATTATTCATTCATCCTCGAGAGAATTGTACGGCACAAAACTTATCTACACAATTAGAATAGTTTTGAGTCCAATACGATAGAACATAAGTTTATCAACTTGAGGGTCAGAATGGGTTGAATGGGTCAAAAAATGACAATTTTCGTAAAAAACATTAGTTTAAATTTGAACTCTCAGTCAGTTCAACTTTTTTGCAGGTCAGATGGGGTCGAATGGGTCAAAAATGACAATTTTCATAAAAAACTTAAACTTACTGGTTCATTGTTTTTTCTTCCAGTGTATGTCCACAATTCAATATAATTGATTCCAATGTGTTTTTACAGGTTGGTTTTACACTGTGCCCGCAATTTAAAACGACGGAGTAATTTTTTCTACCAATGTGTCTTTACAGGTTCATTTAAAAGGTGACTCAATGAACGTAGACATACCAATGGACATTTCAGCTGTAGGTTGGACCGAATCATCCTTAGCTGCACAAATGCCCATACCAGTTACATGCCACAAGGTATGGTTTTTGTACATTTGTCAAATGGGTTTTAGTCTAAATGTGTAGTTCTTATTGCAAATTAGGCAGCGAAGAGCCAAATGATGACCACGTTCTTTAAGGTCAGACTCTTGCTTGTGTTGCATTAATCGATGAAAACTTATGTACAATTACGAATTTGGCACTCTATTGAGAATGATTTATCTCAGAAATGATGTGAAGTCGAGAAGTCTATGATGCGGCTGTTCGAGCCTCATATTAGAGTCGAATGCATAAGCGGTGTGTGTAAAAGATAGATTAAGTTTAAATTCATTGTTACTCTTATTGCCTACTATTTCAGTAAGTGTGCATGTTTATTTTGAGGTGGGCCAATATTTTACGATGTTCGTAATTTATTAACATGATTGAGTCATAGCTTTCATTAATACATTTGCTGTATATTTATTTTTAGCACAGAGCTAACTTAACACAGGCCTGCAACTTTTGAGCACGCCGGCGACATATTACTACCCAAATCCAGAGATTCTGGAAACGCAGCAGATACACAGCATGTAAGTAACTAAAAAAATTGGATAAGTAAATGTGAGTACTCTGAGCATATAATGGACATGTAATAAATGTTTGCAATTGGTAGCATACATAACTGCATTATACAAAGGATGAACAAAAAGGAGTCGCAGATATTGCAGCCCGATTGTGTTATAAATTGTGTCAATGGTTTCATATAGATAGACCTGCAAATGAAATTAACATTCGGCCGTACACTTTCTGTACTTCCCACCTTAGTGACAATGTCTTTTGCCGTATTACTGAACCATCAAAACAGAGCCCTAACACTCACCACAGAAGCAAAGTTGTTTAGCTCATGTCCTAACCATTTGTGATAGATTACAACTTATAGCCACAAGGTTTTAGCCACCTTTTATATGCTTACATAGACACCCCCCTGTATTTTATTTCTTCAACTTAAGCTTTTAGACGATATTCATAAGGCTTGCTACCTATCGGGAGGGCTTTGATTTGATACTTTGTTCTTACGTACCACTTTGAAACTTTTTTTTCTCTCATATTCGATAACCATTTATTTCTTTTCGTTCTTAATGTACTCAACAAAAAAAATGGTATGTTTATGGCATATTTATCGTTAACTTATTTTTTCCAACGATATTCATAAGTCAGCTGCTCCATTAAAAACCACCTATGTTTTGAAATGTAATTTTAGTAATTAAATAATATTGAATTGCTCAAATTCATATTAAAGTTCATTTGATTATTACCTACGGAATATGTTTAAAAATATAATTTTACTACATTGAAAATAAGAAATAATTTCCAACTGAATGGTCTGAATGTTCTTGATATGACATTGGTACCTCATAAATGTACTCAAGATGTTATTAATCTGACTAGAATCGGTCACACAAATCGTGCAGCTCGCGCTACTGCTTTAAATGAATGCAACAACTGCTCTCACAGGTAAACTGTCTTTATTATTCTGTTTTAGAGGTGTACGCATTGAAAGTGGGTCGTTTGGCTTATTTATATACTCAAAACTTTCAATAAAAAAATCAGCTATTTGTCGTCTACTACTATTGGTTTAAGAAAGGCTTTTATACTTTAGAATAATAACCAACGTGAAGATGGTTACAATTTCTTTCAATCTTTTGAATGTTCATCTATAGGACGTGATATCTGTATAAGAAGCTTTGATCAATATTCAATGGTTCGTATAATAAAGTGATCATACACGCACGCCTCCATGTATGCAATAGTAAGTTTTGATGTTAAGTGTTAAAATGTCAAAATGACAGATGGTTCAAAATGCTAATTATTTATATAATTTTTATTGTGGTTCACCATTTTTTAAAATATAATGGTTACTGAAATCAGGGACATGAATAACTTGATTTATTTGTTATTGATGTTTCCCCTTGATGCGAGGAGCTTCTTGATTTCGTTTGGTTGAATTCAGGTATGATCATAAGTCTATTATTCTCTTATCACATGGTTATTGTTGATTGTTAAAAAAGTTCTAATTGTTATTGGTTATGAGTTGTTCAAAGTGGGTTTACTTTCATTGTTGAGACCATATTTGATGGGCAAGGAGATTGTCCGATGCCAACAATATTGAGTGGCGGACTAAGAGTGTGTACTCCAAAGGTGTGCCTTTGCTGTTTATTATTTTTAAAATCAAATTATGATATACAATAGGTAAACTGTTTTAAAAGCCCAAACAGGTTATGGGTTAAGGCGCATTTCTGAAAGATCTTATTTAGGGGGTGTTTGATTTGGCTTATGAGATTTTTGGCTGGGGTGTTTGTGATTGCTTCTTTATTATGCTTTTCATTTGCCACCACTATGCCAACTACCTAAGCTAAATTAGTATATTACTAACTTTTCATTTCAAGAATTACGTGTCATGAAAATTATTAACCAAACAGGTATTTAATTTATCCCTCCCTTCCTTTGAATGCATGGATCTTAGAGCATGCTTTATTTTCACTTAAGCAGCAATTTCAATAAAAGAAGATGGTAGTGCTGGCTGCCAAGCCTGCAAGACGGGTAGATAACATGGATGATGAAAAATAATCCATGACACATGCCAACGGTAAATAGCTGCTTACTTAAAACTTTTAAGGGTGCGTTTGGTAGAGAGAAATTCAGAGAAAAGAAATGAAGTAGAGAATAGAATCTCAGATAATAGAAATCAGTAGAGAATTTTGTTCAATTCTAATGTTTGGTAACAACAGAGACTTGACCCGAGAAATGAAAAAAAATTATTTAAATAATATTTTGTCTAAATAAAAAATTTTAAAAAATATTTTTAAAAAAATATATCTTTTTTTTTTAAATTTATTTTTTAAAAATTTATGTACTTTCTTCAAAAAAAAATTATTAAAAAAAACTTATTTTTTTAAAATGTATTTACTTAAAAAAAAAACTTATTTTTTTTAAAAAAATATTTTTTTAAAATGTATTTATTTAAAAAAAACTTTTTTTTTAAAAAATATTTTTTTTTTAAATATTTTTTTTTAATATTTTTTTTATTTTTTTTTAAATGTGAAAAAAAAAATTCAAAAAAATTAATCCATTTCTCCAATTTCTCCACAAAAGGGATGGAAAACAAAGAGTTACAAATTACAAAGAGGTGATTTCTCTGAGAATTCCAAATTCTCCGCCCATTTGATTTCTCTACGTACCAAACAAGAGAAATGATACGATTTCCTTTTCTCTAGTCTCATTTCTCTGTACCAAACACACCCTAAGTATGGCTCATTGTGATTTTACTTTGCTATTATTATTTCAGGTGTGTTTCAGAGTATTTCGAATTGCTGAATTTAGGGGTGTTTGGATTTGTCTTTATAGCTGAATACATGGGTGTTTGGAACTGTTTTTTATAGCAATTTTTATACAAATTTCTGTCTTCATCTGTTTTTTTAAGTTATGTTTTATGTGTGACTGGTCAAATAGGTTAAGATAATTTAGTTAACTAAAAGAAAATGGCTCAACAGGTCGAGCGGATTGAAAGTCGATGTGCCCTCTAAGTTTTCCATTGACGGAGGCTGTAAAGGAAGCGAACCATGGTTATGAGCAGCAGGAGATGCCATCACTTGCATAAATGTGAATGGGATAGGGTATACATACGCTGAACCTATTGCACTACTGGTAACTTCCCATCTTATCATTTTCATTGGGTTCCGTGCCAGTCAATGCATCGGCCATTACCTGTATTGGAATGAGAAAGTGATTGTATCTTTGCTCAAGCGGGAGAACTCGTGCACCATGATATCATGCAAAACTTTTAGCTAATAGTTGTTGTTTTAGTGTTACTTTAGAATAAAGTTCTAAAAGGCTACCTGAACTACCAAAACTAACCCAAGCACAATTGCTGAATGAGCTATCCAATAGTATTTAGAAGCTTTTCTGGCTCACTTTTATGTAACTGTCACATAAGGTAGAGAAAAGCCTTTCAGTAAAATTTTATATGCACTTACGGTGAAATAGCGTTGTTAGTTTCAAAAAAGTTAATAAGAATGTTCTTAAAATAACAATTTGATTCCACTTCCCTTGCTGTATTTGGTAAAAAACTTAAAACTTACTTTTTCATCCATAATTCAAGGCACACGCATGACATACATGCATTTATGGAAAAGAAGCATAACTGAACTGTTTTGACCCGTTTAACCCTGAATCTGAGACAATCTAATGAATTAAACACATTAAGCCTTTTATAACTTATTTTCCAACTCAATGGCACCCACCCCTGTGTAGCAAACCCAGAATACACAAACTTTAAATTGTCAAGAAGTGGCTTGGTTTTGTTACTGAACTTATTGATACCTTGAAAATAATTTAGGGTTATATACCTGATCATAACCACATTTATATACAAATAAATTTAGCAAACTCATAAGACATAAACTTTAAGCTTCATTTTATGTATTAAATGGTAACATTGAATCATAAATAGGCTTCAGTGGCATGGAAAGAGTATGAGCTTGCAGGAAAGATATAATGTTTCGTCGCTTGCATAGGCGTGTTTAGATATTGTTATAATAACATGCTATACTCTGTAGTTTGAAATGTCAACTGAATCTCATTTGTTGTATTTATTTATTGTCAAGCTTATCGTGATTTGTTTCATTATCATGGAAATCAGGGTAAGGTTACAGACTCTAAAAGCAGAAATCACGGGTCGTGGTGTCAGCAGTGGTGGCCAAAAATGACCAATTTCAACCTATACTAGAAAAATGACCCGTTGTAACCCAATACCATACCTTCCCAACCCATCCATGTGTTTAATAAATTAAGACGTGTTATAACCCATGCTAGAAAAAATACCCGTTGTAAACATTGTGAAATGATGTTTATTTACTGTGAGTCTGTGACAGTAAATTATCCTTGGAACGTTGTTAATATATGTACCTGTACACAAGAGAAATGACCCGTTATAATCCATACTACAAAGATGACCTGTTATAACCCATTCTAGAGAAAAGACCTGTTACCACCCGTGCTATCATTTCTTTTTTATCTGTTGAGAAGCAACTGTGTGCTTCTTTATTATGAACATTGCCAATACCTAATTTAGATGCATCACATGCCACCTTAAGGCTTAGGGTAATTGTAAAAGTGTAATAGTTGGTGCCTTCACAATCTTTCTTGGTTTTAGAAAGTCTACTCCATCATGTGGAACAACGCATCCTAGGAATATGATCATAATTTAAGCTCACAAGTGGTTTAATTTCTCATAAAGCTTTTTAAAACACATGATCTTTATTATTTGACAGGAGAAAGTGTAACTTTGTGCATATCTGCTTTAAGAGTATTAAATTTGAAGAGATTTTGATCAATGTTAACTACCATAATCTGGCCAAAAAAGAGCCTCATATTTGGCTCACAAATCTCATAAGTGGTTCCCTAATATTTGGTTCGTGGAATTACGTGATAACTTACAGAAAATTTGGTAAAGTTTTTTTTTACACACAAGATTAAATACTTGAATACTATTTATAATTCATACATATGTACGGAAGAATGGGGATATGGATTCATCATCCACATAACAGAATTATGGACCTATCGTAAGGAAATATCAATTCTATTTTACCCATACTGATTTACCAAAAATGTGGATGTGAACTTGTGAAGTCATCTTTTCACATAACATAATCATTAACCAAAATTCTTTATGGGATTCATACTAATACATAGCACATGTGGATATGAAATCATCATTGGCCTGACAGATTTCGTCAAGTTTCAAATTACGTTTACTCTCCTTTATATTAGTCAAGTAAATTAACTTCTAATAAAGCAATACAAAGAACATTTTCCTTTTTAATATTATGTAGTCAAAACCAACATTTTCTCTCCGGTATTTTAGGCTGGGCAAGTAAGATGTTATACAACTCAATATCAACTTAAAAAATGAACCAGAAATTATCACAATTTAATTAAGATCAACCTTGGATCTCAAGTGCATTCGAATTAGTCTTTGGGCTTAGATTAGATATGACGTATGGAGACTAGATAGAGTTTGTGCCATGTTTCTTTATGATACATAGACCAATGTTTCTTTATGAACATTAGCAATTGCTGACATTGATTCGGATTGGGATCCTCTCAAGTTGAGAGGTACAACTTGATTCAAGTTGGGGCATTATGAGCCATTGGATTTGATCCAATGGCTCAAATCAAAAGATTTTTTTTATTTGAACCATTGGATCAAATCCAATGGCTCACAATCAACCAACTTGAGTCAAGTTATACCTCTCAACTTGAGAGGATCCCATTACGTGTGATACAAAGGAGCTTATTTTAGTGGGTGTATCGAGTTACATGAGATTACTTTAGACACTTGATATCTTCAAACTAAATAACATAGACACTTGATATCTTCAAACAGCTTAAAAATAATCAAAACTAAATACTCCCTCCGTCCCATATTAAATGTCCAGTTTGACTTTTTGAAGTTTTTTTTTTCTTAACTTTGACATTAAATATTTTTATCTGTCTTATATTATACTTGATGTAAAGTATATGAACGGATTGAGTTTTAAATATATTTTCACTGCGTATATTTTTTATCAAATACTATGTAACGCAAACAAAAATATTTAAGGTCAAAGTTGAAAAAATAAAGATTTGAAAAAATAAAACGGGACATTTAATATGGGACGGAGGGAGTAGCAGACACTTGATATCTTCAAACATCTTTAAATAAAATAAAATAAAACAAAATAAAATAAAATAAACCTTAATAACGTAGACACTTGATATCTTGGGCCAAAATAAACGAACTAGCGAACAATAAATTATAAATACCTCACTCGTGTCGCGACTAAGAGGATTTGTGAATTGCAAATTTAACTTAATGGTTGCTGTTAAAAAAATAAAAATAAAAATAAAAAATAAAATAAAAAAAACCTTAATGAGTGATTTGACACGAAAACTCACTTTTATTTTTGACGAAATTTTGAATATCGTTAATCGTTAGATAAATAACATTGTCGTAAATCACTAAATAAAACCAATTACACCATCACGGTGAATATTTGTATCGTTTCTTGCATATATACGCATCCACTGATATATTTACGACATATTCTTTTTGTGAATCAAAATTTCACACTTAAAATTAGCCTCAAATGTGACTTATAATACTCGACAAAAACCACTGTGTGCTATAACACATTTTCTTAGAGAAATGCCAACGTGGTTTACAAAAAAGTGCTACACAATTTATGATTGTATCTACATGTACACATATATCGCACTCGTAGAATAAAGGATTAACCATTTTGATTTCTTTGACTATTGTGCTTCATATAACATATGTATAATTATTACCGACTGTATACTTTACGTTTGATTATCCAGATGTGGTTCTTTCTAACTTATAACTTCATAATTCACAATGACATTTACTATATTTTTTCGACGTTACCTAAAAATACCCGTGAATTTCACCGGTCTTTTAGCTGTCTATTCTAATAAAACTGAATAATTTACAAACCACAATGCATTCAATTATCTGATGTGTCTCTTCTTTGATTGGCCAGAGATTTAATGCATACAACATAACTATGCATTATCTCCTTTAGCTTCTATACGGTGTAATTCAATGGTTTTATTTTTTGTAGGTCAATAAGCCATCAATTCAATTCATTCCTCATTTTTGTTAAGTAATTAATTTATGCTATTCTTCCTTCATACTATTCTTCCTTCATACGATTCTACATTTGAATCACATAATAGTCGGTTCCTCCAACACATTAAATCATACCATACACATTCCCTCTACTCCAAAACACGCTCCAAATCAAATCAATATCAGTTTCAACTCATCCATTAATATCGATGATTCGAAAAATATCCAAAAAGGTTGTACGATTTGCTCTATATAACTTTGATTCAACCAAATCCATCAACCCTAAGAACCCCATCTACGCCAATGGAGGATGGAGATGAAGAACAAAAATTTCACTGGTATTAATATATTTGCTTTGATTAAGTATATTTGCTTATAAATAATCAATTTAGTTTTTATTTTATTCAATTTAATATATATTTGTTTTGATTAAGTTCAATTCAATTGTGTTTTAGAAAAACCCGGAAAAAAATTTGGATCTATTGGAGCACTTATCTTCATCTTGAGTTTTCATTAAAAGTTGGATCTATTGGAGCAAATTGATTTCACTTTCAATAACGAAACATGTTATCCATCTTCTTCAAATTGTTGATAATTTTTTTTATTCCTATATTCTTTCAATCCCTACTCATGCAATTGTTTTTATTCTTTGATAATCCTTTTTTAGCTTCAGGATGTTTTCTGCCCCTTTTTTATTTTAGAAACTATTAAACTTTTGATTATGTATCTTGAACCATACATTAAACAATTATGTGTGTGCTTCTTTGAAATGTGTATGTATCTTGGATGCAGAGTAGGTGTTCGATGAAATGACATAAACCAGGTTACGTTGTGTATCATCACTTTAAATATGGAGGTTTTTAAAGGAGGTGAATGTGAGCATAGAGCCTAAGTGTAGTTTAATGGGTAAAGGAGTGTAATTTATTAGGTTATTGGCGTTTAATTTTCATAGGACATAAACCAAATTAAAGAAAAAAAGTTCAGAACCCAACTATCGAACAAAATTATGAGAAAAGGATATGAAACATGTATTTGAGATATATTTAAGGGCTCGAGATTAATAATCATAAGATACAAATACAATAAGTTATCGAATAATCATTCTTTTTTTGTCGAGTTCATTATTCACTATATAAGTGTATTATAAAATTTATTCTCATGCCTTTGCCTTTGCCCGTTAGGAAAGTAAATTATGTAGAAAAAAATTAATAAAAAAACTAACTTATAAAAAAATAAAAAACGCATATAGATATTATGGTAACATCAATTATAGTTGTAAATTGTTTAATTTAACTTTTAATTACTTTTTAGTATTTATTTGTTCTACTAAAACCTAAAAATAAAAACCACAAGTCATACCCATCCATCGGACAGGTTTTGACACTAGTATATATATATATATATATATATATATATATATATATATATATATATATATATATATATATATATATATATATATATATATATATATATATATATATATATATATAGAGTAAGGATCCAGTGAGAAGTAAATTAAAATAAGAAGTGGTGAGAAGTGACCAAAATCACGCATTTGAGATGCAACGACTTGCATTAGATGCATTTTTATTCATATAGATGCAACATCTTGAGTTTCGAAAGTTAATTTGATGTATAGGTGGTGCAAATTGATTTTCATGATTTTGGCACGTCTTGAGAGGAACAAAAAACAAGAGAAATCATAAAATGCATCTAATATAACGTATATGCATCGATTAAAAGCTAGAAAACACACTATGGTGCGTTATAATGCATCTAAGATTATATGAATGCATCTAATTTTGGTCGGTGCCTCTCGGATTTGCGGATATGGTTCTTCTTATTCCTTCTTATTTTAAGTAATCTTCTTATTTGATCCTAACTCTATATATATATATATATATATATATATATATATATATATATATATATATATACATACTAGTAAATAGTCTTTGGAGGATATAGATGATAAATGGTTTCGTACTAAGCATTCGATAACAAGGCTCGCTTTGTTATTCGACATTTTAAAGAGAGAACCAACGTTTGAAACTAGAAATGTTTTGTAATAAACGAGTCATTAAATGTTTCGAGGGTACGTTTATCGTAGGGTGTCATTTTATGAATATTAATGCCATTTACGTGCTATACGTGGGTTACGGATGACCTAACATTAATAGCGTCGATCCACGTGGATAACGGACTTATTAGGTTGACGAACCTAATAAGCGCCCGCTATGTACGTAGGATAACGATATTAATGGGTGAATTATCCTTATGACTTGTTAGGATGTGTTTGGTTTTGTGGATAATAAGCGACATGAGCAAATGGTTGAGTTTATCGAGTTGACGAATTCGATAAGATCTAACTATTTATTCCGAAACTTATTAAACTATGAAGTTTATCATTTAGGCGTCTCATAGTGTCATTATGAGTCGCATTGTGGTTATTTGAGTGCATTCATAGTGTTGTCGAGTCGATACCGCACACACACACGATGATACCTAACGCTAATAGCTAAATGGAACAACGAGATATTTTGAGGAGAGGAAATGAATACATTTTGGGCATATAACATTGAAGTTGGAAATATATATTGAGAATTGGTTATAAAATGGTCGTGCCTTGCCCAATAAAAATTTATCGGACCTCGATCGAATATAGACTGATCACCTATATTCAGCTAGAGACAGCAGGACATGGACTGATCACCTATGTCCGTCTCAGAGGTGAATTTTTACAAATACTGGGAATTGTTATAACAAAATTGTGTTCGGATTTGAGATTGGTTTCGTTAGTTGAGATTGGTTTTAAGAACGATAAACTTAAGGTGGACTCGCACACTCACACTCGTTAAACATCACGAAAGCCCGCACTCACACACGACACACTGGCATCGTAACACATTTTGAATCGTAACACTCCTGGCATCGTTATACGTTTCTGTTTATGTGAAATTCTTGGTAGTAACACTTGAGCGTAGTTCGCCATAAGTCGGGTGAGGCCCGATTGGCACTGTTTGTATCCGAGTTGCTTATCGGCATAAGCCTCGTTGATCCATTCGAGCATTTGAAATTGTTTTGAGCTGTTTTGGATTTGGTCTGGACTATTTTGGATTCGGAATTGGATTTTGGTTTTTGGATTTTTGATTTTGAGATTTTGATCTTGTTTCGAGTTGTAACTCGTCACTTGACTTCGAGTCATCGTTTGGCCTCGAATTATTATTCGGCCCCATTTCTTTGAAAACTTTGTTAAAATCATCTTTCGACCTTTAGGCGGTATTCGATTTCGAAACGACATTCGGTCGCATTACGATAATGCTTAGTATTGGAATTATTATTCCACCGTATTTCGATAGTAATCTTGTTGGAATTATCATTCCACATTGTTTCGGTAGTAACACCGTTAGATTTGGCATCTAGCCCCGTTTCGTTGGTAACATTGTTACTGACATTTATAACCTCTAGCCTAGTCTTGAACCGATTGTTAAGAAAACTTTCGAAACCTTTAGCGACGTCATCTAGATTGACGTTGCTCAAACTGATGATGTTGTGGTCGACGTTGCTTCGCTAACAACTTTCAGTAAGATAGTATCTTACCTGCTGTTGGTGTCGTACCTTACCCTCCATTTAGGTACCCCTATCGATAACAATCCAACGACTTGTTTTAGTAAAGATGTTCACCGAGGATTATCCTTAGATATTGTTCTGTCAATGTTGACTCTAGCAACATTGAACCCTCAACATTGTTTGTCAACAATAGACTGCTACGTCACACCACCGGTAATGGTAATACCTACCCTATTTTAACAATATGGTACCTTACACACCATAGATGAGAAATTCTCTAGCATACCTACTTAGAGCCGTTGACGTTCACTCGTGTGTAGAAAATGATTTGGATACAGATTGGATATCGATTGGTAGTAACTTCTTTTGGGAGATTATGACTTTGGAGTTGAACCTTGAAACCTTTTGCGTTAAGTATTAAGTGGACCAATGAGTCAATCAACTGATTGTGGTTAGTAACCAATACTCTCTTTTAGGAGTCGTACTTTCGTCTCTAACCTAGAGGTCATACTAAGTCAACCGACCGATTACTGATAGTAATCAACACTTTCTAATAGAGACATACTCTGAACTTTCTAAACTTCCCATCTAGTGAAGATTCCATACTCAGCAGAAATCTTGAAATCCTAAGGAGAAATCGGAACCAAGTTCTCTAGAACAATCACATAATCCTTCTCTCATCCTTTGAGAAGCAACTGCTAACCTTTCGAACCGCTCACCAAATGATAAGCTACACCATAGACGAAACATTGGAAGTAGATTTCCGCCTTTACCTAAGTGGTTGTTAGTAGTCTTACCAACCTATTCACCTCCCGTGAATTAGTAGAAGGAAAAGTATGGATGACAATGCTCGCCTCCCCTCATATAGTTATAGCAACACTAGAGAACCCAGCTATCTTCTTTTAAGGAGGTGAGGTAGTACCCAATCCTCTACCTCCGGTAGAGTGACTTGCTCCAATAAGCTAGACCTCACCTTTGAACTCTAGCTCCTTACCTTCTTTCCACTTTCACACTTCTATAGAAAAGAGGAAATTCCCTTGATCCGTTTTTCCCTATCTGAGATTCATTTGGTTAGTATACACCTGATTGGAAAACCTAAGTTATTCAAAGAGACTACATCACACGTAAAGGAAACCGTGTGCTTTAGGAAATGCTTATTTCTATCCTTTACGGATTGTGGCAATCGCCACACACCCATTTTCAATTATTACTTACTAGAGCCGAGAGAACCGGTCTGGAAATGCTTGCAGTGTATCATCTCCAAACCGATGGCTGAAGTAGAGAAACCACTCGAACCCTAGTAGAACACATAGCGTGCCTGATAAGTTTGACAATGGTCGGGATAGACACCTTCCCTTGGCCAACTTCTCCTATAACCATACCTATCATTTTAGTACCACAAAGGCACCGCAAGAGGTCCTCTATGGACGTAAGAGCAAATTCCGATTGTTGGGTAGAAATGGAAAAACCCAACCCACCAACTCTGAACCTATTTGAGATACCAAGGAAACCGTTCTAAGTTGAGATGGATATGCAAGTTACTCACAAACCATTTGGAGACATAGACAACGTGAATCTCTTGAACCCTCTGAGATAACTTAGAATTACGCTTACGGATCCACCATGAAATTATGAGAAACGAGTTGTGAACGTGGAAACTTAATCCCCGCTATGTCAATCCTTTGGGAAAATCCTGGCTAGATTAAGACCAGTAGCTTAGAGCCTTAAGCTACCATCGAGACTCAATAGCGAGTTCCCAACATTTCGTGTGTAATAGGAGGAAATGACTCGTCGATGAGGAAATTGTTAACCGTTTAAGGAAATCCTAATCCGTGGACGTTTAAATGTCGTTGACCTATCGAAAGCATAGATGATGAAACCTAACAACTTTAGTAAAGTTGCCTCTCTGTCTTCGAAGTTCATAGAAACTCGCAGCAAGATCCTAGATTCACGTAGGGAACGTGAAGATAAACCCTCGTGCTTTTGCACTCACCCCTTCTAGAATGTAACGGATAATTTGAACTAAATCGCGAGGACACGATTCCTTTTAAGGAGGTGAGGCTGTGACAACTCATAAATTCCTCGATGCGTCGTAATTGGAGAAACGTCGAATTGAGCGATCGTTTGATTAAAATTGAGACACGAGTCGTATTTTATATCGTTTTTATTGGAAATAATATTCTAAGAACGTTGGCGTAACTCCCGAGTCATAAATAATTCGTTTACTAGGCTAAACGAGTCCCGAGCTTAATGTTATGTAAGAATTAAGAAAGTTTCATCTAGGGTCCTTTGAGAGAGTTTCATTTTCATCCTTGTAGTTGTGAGTGTACAAGTTTAATCCCTCCTATGACTATATATACTCCCACCCTCACTCATTCACTCATTTTACCACCCTCCTTTCTCTCTCTATAAACACACACACACATATATTTTCTCTCTCTCTTTACAAAATCCGGCCACCCCTTTGCTAGGGTTCCGGCGCCGCTAAATATTCCGGCCAAAATTCCGGCGACCACCAAATAATACACCGCCACTTCTAAAAGGTAGATCGGGGTCTTGTGACCATGTTTGTGCAACGTACGCACCATGAATCATAGTGACGCGCCCCAAATCGTAAAAAAATGAGGTTCGAATATGTTGGGATTTCTAGTGTTTTGAGGTAAAACGTTTTAGAGGTTCCAAGCTTGGTTGATACGAGTTGTACTCGTATAGAGATGCCATCACAACCTCGTTTCCTCTCTTTTCCCCTCACGCTAAAAACATAACTACTCCTTGTTATCATTCTTTTTCATTTTAACCGATTTAATAGTTGGTTATTATTCTTTTTAAAATTGTTTTCGTGGGTACATGAGTGATGGAACGAATTATTAAAAATCAAAGATATAATGTACGAGTTTATAAAACATTGATGAAAGTTTCGTGTGGTATAAAGAAAGTGGTTAAATTGTGATTTCTGTTTTGGATTTTGTCGGGTTGTGTTTAACCCGTTTGGGTCTCGTACGGGTCGTGTCAGAAATGGTGTCGAACTCATTTTCTATTTTAAGCAAAGTCGTGGTCTATTGGACTCGATAGATGGGGTATAAGTGGAGTCCGAAGCTGTTATTGGTCACGGACCAAATCTGTCACGTTTGGTATTCGGGTCGGGTCAAGTCGTGACCCATGCATTCTAGACTTGTCCTACGAATGGAGTTTTGGTTGAGGTTATTATGGTTTCGATTGTGGTTGCGCATGGCGTTTAGCCTAACTATGGACAATGGGTTGAATATTTAAGTGTTTAATAGTCATTTTGTTAAGTATGATATTTAATAATCATTGGATGTTGGTTAAATTGGATCAAGATAATGAGAAACTTGGACATCGTAGCAAATTAATTATACGTCGATAACGAGATAGAACTAACGTGATACACAATATTAGACTTGATTAATAAGAGCTTATAAAATGGTGTGGTAATAGTAAAGGAACTAAGCTACGTATTTAATAATTGATATCGATATTTTATATACGTTCTAAGAATATAAATTTGGAATAATATTTGTTATGCAAGTTATATTGGTATTGGATTTCATTTTGTCAAACGTTTTGATTTATATGGGTTCAAATATTTTATCATCATATATTAACTAATAACGAGATAATTAGATAGCTATTGTCAATAAATACGGTTTCGATTGATTATAAACCTTTGTTTACTGTGACAATAGTTCATGTTTTCTTAGCACGTGGCGACTCTTATGTCGACAAAAATGATTTTTATTTAATTAAAAGTATTTATTGACTACGAAAATGACTTGTGTTTTATAAATACAAGATATCTTTTATACCCTTTTTGTTAACAATTATATTGATTAGCATGTTGTACTGTAATAAGCATTTTGGTTCAAGAGAGTTTAATATATTTGTTTTGCGATAAAACTGTAGATTTCGTTTTCACATTTAAGTTGATGTTGAGTTATATAACTATGAATATTAGTAACGGATATGGTTTAATTTATTATAAACCCTTATTAAATGCGATGGAAACTCATGTTTATAACACACGCTAGCTTTTATAAACTTGTTCGGAAATATTAATTTGATAATATAACTTGTTGAAGTCGTATTGATTTGGAAACGTTGGAATAAACGAACGTGTCATTTATATTACACTATCTACTATACCTTATATGAAGTGATTTCGGGTAAACTAGTATGATTATGAATAACGATTGAGAAACCTTTATTAGTTGAGCGATAAATGGAAACTTGTCTTTTATTATTGAACAAGTACGTTTGGGAATTGTTGGGTAAATTGCCGAAACTTATCAAATTAACCTATTTATGTTACATAAATAGTTGTCGTTATTTTCTTAGTCTTTGTCTAGCTTGAGTATTGTCAAGTATTTCTTGATTATGCCAATGTCTTTTCCTTTTGGCGTGAGTTATGGTCTGTATGACTTGATTTGGTCGATGTCTTCTCTTCTTTTTGGCGTAAGTTGTGCATCGCGTATATGTTTCTTACCACCACACGAAACGTTAAAACTGAGCTTTTGAGATATGAATTATGAACTTTTGGGAACAATAATGTACTTTTGAAAGTAACAACATGAATGAACCACGAAAACTACAACGCATTACGTTCTATTGATTTATTTATCGTATGAGCCGTATTCTAAGAATATCGTATACGCATTAGGTTGCGTCATAACTATTCTATTGTACTCGTCATACAATCTTTTGGATGCCATGGAGATTAACTTTAGATGCCAGTCGTGTCAATAGTGAATAGTGCCTTGCTGTGTCGTGATTTCCTGTTATCTTCTGCTAGTGTTTATTTGTGCTTTGCCGTGGCTAAGGTGAGTTTCATAGCCCCACTTTTATCTACGTTTTAACTACGTTTTGAATTACTTTGGGGTGAGAATCATGCTGCTGTTTTTGGACCGTGAAAACTATTTGGATTTGCTTATATGCTTGGATTTTAGATAGATGTGTTGTAGTTGTTGCCTTAGTTTAGGTTAGCCGTGCCTAACTAAGAATAGACTTCTACGTCGACCTAGTCCAAGGTTGGCAATTGTTCTAGATTTTGCCACGACAGTGCTGGACTAGAGTCGCGAGTTGTCCCTGGATGCGGGACGTGTGTTATGATTTGTGATCCGGCATGGATCGGTGTGAAAACGGTGTTTATCTATCTTAGGTCTTGCATAGCAAATCAAATCTTATTGGTCCACTATGATTTTGTTGAACTTAAACCTATGAACTCACGGTAGTGACCACTAGCATGATTTCTCAGGAATTTGAGAGATGTATGAAATACGTGATCGGTGGAAGCTTGGCAAGAAGGCGGGTTCAAGGATCATTTCTGACTCTGATAAACTTTGGGGACCTATTTTATTAAATCATGTTTTGGGCCTAATGTCTACACTTTTGGATTAAATGTTTTCGATAACCAAATTTGGGATTGGTTTTGAATGTTAAATGAATATCTTTTTGCTATACTTGTGTGCGATACCAATCCAATAGTAACGCCCCGAAAACTTGATTAAGTCTTCCGCTGTACCGAGATTTGGGGGTGTTACAACAAGGCCCTTGTTAAAGTGTGACTGAATCACATAAACCTTCGACATCTGCAAAGTAATGCAATATTGACTATCCTATCCCCCTCTATAGCAGTTTAACTATGCAATCCCAAACAGCCTATAAGTATAAGGCACAGTTTCAATAAGCAATACTAAAACAATCATTAACAAGTAGTTACAATAAGCAATCTCATATATCCTTTATAAGCATTTTTAAAGAAGCAAAAAACCCCTATATGCAGCTTCAAAGGTCCACTAATTTGATTTCGTACCTAAACCTTAAGACATCGTATCACAAACCTACATATTCTATATTGAATGCTAAAATTCTTCATAATCTTCTTGTTAGCTGGTCCTCTTCTTCTTGTTAGCTAGTCCTGCAAGTTATAACACATTACACATGTTTAGCAAACCACTTTCAATAGATTGGATTAACTATATATAAGTTAATTGAAGGTTATCATATTGAATACATATACCAGATTTGTTGGAGCAGTACGTAACCACGATTTCTCCTCCCGGCTTGACATACTTACTAAGCAAATTGTTGGCTATTGAAATGCTCTTGTACAAGGTTGTAGAATTGTCATTGGAAGTTCGGCTAAAAAATTCAGGAGTCATTAAAAATACATGTCAATTTTCAGGCTTATAATCAGATATATAAAAATGAGCAGGCATAGTTACAAAAAAGTCAGGATTCATTATACTCAACTGAATTTATGTAGCAAGATGGAAGCTAAAGAATTATAAATGTCCTTAATTAATACGGAATAATGAAGTTCAATGCACTTTTTGTATTATTAAAATAGTAGTAAATTGCGATAGAATCTTGAACTCCAGTGTAGATTTAGTAGTAAATTGCTGATTTTTTAATCCTGATACGTAAATCAGCCAATCAAAGAACCTAAATATCACAAAGTCTTAGTACATGTCTATTATATCCTAAGAATCAACACTATTAAAGAAAAAGACACACCTATTTTATCCCAGCTTCGTGAGACCAACATATTCATCTCCCGATACAAGCAACCTGAGAGTCCATCATAGAATGCATTGCAACAGTTTGTAGTTGACCACCACGGAGAAGTGCCACGGAAAGCGTCCCGTTTTGTGACACAGTACACGGATCTCCAACCACGGTTATGCATTCGGTAACCAGTAACAACATCTGTTATCGAACCGTAGATCCACCCAACACGTTTACCCCATTCTGTTTTATCTTCATAGAACTCGCTTCCTCAATAGTTGCTTTCGATCTATAGGCTCGTTGAACAAAAAGTGAACGATGGTCTTCCGGTATGAACTTTCCACGTAACTTCGTGAATTGACCGGCCTCCAAATTCAGCCACCTGCAATCGAAGTCGATCAAGTAGGTAGAATCACCGAACCTTTCGGAATCAAGGCACGTGTCAATTCATCATCTTTGGTGTTTTGGTCATCGCTATAGGCAAGATCATCTCAAGATATCCACCCGGTTTTGTTCTTTCTCAATCTTTTCAAGAAAACTTGATCTTTTTCCCACCGAACCGGCCTTGATGCTCGGTGGCTCGAGGGGACTAAACCCGTAAAGAGCAATTCTTACGAAGATACATCCGTCCCCACATACATAGGACCACGTAGTCCATATAAGGGTCTCATCGACATAAAAACACCATATTATGATTAGCATACCTGTCACTTGGGTCATTCCCTTCAAACCTTTGCGAGAACTAAACATAACAGATCTTATCACCACCCCTATCGAGCATAAAACATATCCCTTCTCTTGATGCCAACGAGTTATAAATGTAATGATCACAGTCGAGATTTAGTATAAACGACCCGTTTGACATTATAGCACATGCTCGAACCAATGCATTCATAACTCCTGCCTTTTTGCTATGATCAAACCCTGGACGTTTCTCACGGGATACGTAAACCAACATTGGTAGACGGGTATCAACGTTTCTGGTATCGATCAGATCCTCGGGATCTTCTACTGTTTTGTAAGTACATTCTGGATCTGGTGGAACTAACATCAGCTGACTGATACCCGCATTATTTGAAAACCATGTCCCGTGCCACGTGTTCCCATCCGACATCCAAGTCGCTTTTGGAAGTTTGACTGAATCAGTTACACTTCCCACATTCTCCATCTGTTTCTTTTTAGCCAATATTTCTTCTCGTGCATTACACGCGTCTGATCTTCTTCTAATCGACTCAGGTAATGCGTTGATCCTCACTTTATACTTGTCATACTCCCATTTCACCTTCCTTCTTTCCCTTACAAAATCTACTTTACGTTTACTCTAGTATTCCATCCCATTGCAATGTAGCAGTCATCAAATTCCCGAAACTGTTACGAAAACAATACTAAATAAATTATGAAAGTGGTTGTAGATTTTTAGGACACTTTTTTAATTGCGAGCAAACTGTTATTCTTGCAAAAACACAATATTGATAACCTGATAGTGTACCCTACCGATAACGGACTAACCTGGCATTTTTCAATGTCTAAAGCAGTTTCAAGCTCCTTACAACGTTCATACAAATCAATGGACTTAAGACCCTCTCGTCTGTGTAACACATTCCTGTAAGCCAATTGCATTCTAGAAAATCAAAAACCCAAAATCAAAATTAGATACCACTGATTAACTAAGTTTTCATTGTGAATAAATTGATTTACAGTGCTATAATTATAAAATGGTGGCCATGAAAGATAAAAGTATGATTTAGAAATTAAATTGAGATTCTTACATTATTTGATATAAATGGATTTGTCTTGTCATATTTGTTCGATAGAACTATCGTCATGCCTTCTTGTTGCTTCTTGAAACTCTGAAGCACAGACATCTTTTGCTGCTTACCAGTCACTAACGCCTCACATTGATCTTTGACTTGATCATATGTTCTGGGAGTTGAGGAAATGGGCGAGCTTGCCACTTGACGAATTTCCGATTACTGTCGGTAGCACATGATAGATATTTTAAAACCAACTGTAACTCGTAACTAATTTTCTTTTCAGCTTAAAAGCTAAAGCATATATTGGAAGGTAAAATAAATTAGAGGTGGGAATTTTGACCCTGTTTATTAATAAACGGTCAGTTTGGGCTATAGTCGTATCTCTAAAGAGGCTAAACGGGTAAATTTATTCAAGTATATGTACAAAATTAAACTGGTACAGTAAGTCGAAGGACTCCCCATACCATGTTTTTAATGCACAAAACCTACTAAATCATTTTATTTATAAAAATATTAGCTTATTACTCAAATAGTATTGCTATTATATTTTATATGCTATTTGTCCATAAAATCAAGTAAAAGTTTTGGGTAAAAAGTGTTTTGGACCAACCCAAACCAAAAGTTATCCGGCCCACACACTCCGCACATCCATTTAGAAAAAAAACGGAATTGAAATCAGACATACCGATTCCAGTTGCTGGTTAACACAAAGAATGCAAGTGAATTCAAGGAAAGAGAATCTTTGCGGCCTGATTGGTTTCCGTATTGATCTTGAAACATATCCTCATCTGAATCATCAGTATGAGGCATTACCTAAAAAAACACAATCATTTTAAAAAAAACTGTGTCGAGTATAAATGGACTTTACACAAACTCTAAATCATATGGACAAATTACCTCATCAAAAGCCTGAAACTTTGTTTGGGCAACTGGAGAACATGGTAGTGGTGTCTCCATAAATAATGGCCCCCCCACAGGATATTCATCGTCAACTGAGAACCCCTGTGAAAGTTGTGACTTTATATCCAACTTTTCTTCGTGAAAAACATAGAGATAATTTTGTGGGTCTAATATCCAGTACAAATGAAAAAGAGTTTAACAGGACAATTAAACAAGGCAATCATGTGACAATCCGTACTTTCAGGTCATTTCTCGACACGATTCATGTCTCATTATTTCCACATTTTTAGTAAACTTGGTTTACTTGTTTCAAATTCGCGTAACCTTGGAGGTTTAGCGGCGAATTCATGATCATGACATCACGTACATTTCATATGGACTATGATTAGTCTACATTTCATTGACATCATGTGCATCTCATTAGTACATTCACGACATTTCATTTCATATTTTACGCGTAATTTTTATGTTTAATAATCTTTATCGCGTGAGTTATTATTTTGAATATTTAACCCGTTACTTTCAAAAATGATCCCGACATATTTTTAAACTTACATTTAGTTTATAAAAACTATATTTTTAGTTTTCCTAAAGTTTCAAATTTATTTGGTATATTAATCGTTAAAATTTAATTATTACGTCGTTTTCTTAAAAATCTTACGATAATTATTTTATCACTCAATTTTCATAAGGAAAGTGTTTTTACAATTTTTATCATCTCATTACAACCTATTTTGATTTACTAAAAAGTTACTTGTACCAAAAACTTTCATTCACCATAACTTAACTTTGTTCTTACTTACACTTTTTATACAAGTCTCACAAAATTATACAAGTTGCAAGTTAAAAAAAAAAAAAAAAAAAAAAAAATATATAATTGAAGACAACCCTCCCCCAAAAACCGGCCAAGGGGAGGGTGTCACATAAATGATGTATGGTGAATGTTTTTCTAATAATTCAAGTGTAAATAAGTCTCATTTCACAAGTATACTTTCACATAGTCTCAAAAGTGTTAGTAGAAAATTCTCTCTTCTCTTCTTTGGCTCCATAGAACCGGCCACACCTCAAAGGGATCAAGGGATCAAATTTTCTTCAAGTTCAAGTGTTATTTCAACCTAGATCATATCCTTTTATGGTTTTGAAATAAAAACCAAGGATATTTAAGTTAATCCTTGTTACCTACACCTCTTCATTTCTCTTGTAAGCATGTTTTCATCATTTTTATGTTTCCTCTTCATTTTCATGTGTTCCTTTTTATTTTTGGAGCTTTTATGCAAGTATTGTGATTTATACCATTTATGTCATGATTTTTAAGTTATATATATACCTAAGGTCATCCTATAATTACTCCCATGGTATTCTTTGGTCTTGATGGTGATTAGGAACCCATGACACCCTAAGAAGGTGTATGGTAGGATTAGATTAGTTTTGGAGTTGATTTGAAGGGATTAGAATAGGTTTTGTCCGAGAAAAACTATTTTCGATAACTATATATTATGTTCTGTCCTTGTTTCATTTTTCTGGAAAATCCGACAGTAGGCACGACTTTTTGGCCTTGATTTTTAGAAAATATACTTTAAAACGAATCCGTGGCCGCTTGAACGGATAAAAGCGGACTTATAACGAAGAAGTTATGGATTTTACAAGTTTGACGACGAAAAATATTATTTTCTGAAATTTCAGCAACATGTTTTTAGTATTTTCGGGTCAAAAAGGCCTTAAGCTTCACAAATTATTTCGACTTCTCAAAAATATATTAGTTTACTTCAATACGAAGCTAAGGACATATTAAGCGTAAGCGGTTTGAAACGACAAAGATATGCACTTTTTCTTAAACTTGCCGTAACTAATTTTCTGCACACTATTGGCCAAAAACCACCAACTTTAACCCTTATTATCTTTATGTTCGAGACCTTTTGGACGAAAACTCCTGAACTGAAACTTTTAGATATCGATACAAACTTTCCAAAACCGTCGAGTTCGTTCTCTAACGATCGACGTACACCGTTTTACGATTGTTTTTCCGGAGCCATTTTTGGTAATTTCATGATTTTTCCAACGACATTGTTTTGCGACGAAAAGTGGTAATTTCACCAAAAATCATTATAAAACCATTGTAGGATGACATTTTTACGTAAAAACATGTAAAGTCATTTTTGATTGGTCGAGACGTCAAAAATGTATTTTTCGACGTCGAGTAATATTTTCAAAACTCATAAATGGTATAAATAACATATCAAGTGCATGCATAACATTACATTGCAACTCATGACATATCATGTCATTGATAATAGGTCGGTTGAGCATTACATTAAACCTCGGTGTACTCACTTTTGCGTTATTCGGTTTATCCAAGTGAGTTTTCATAGCCCCGTTTTACATGCTTTCGATTATTTTCAAACCCACGGGGAGAATACATTGCACTACATTTTCTTTATGCGATACCAAGTATGTTAAATTCATTACATTGCTTAAGTTACCACATATGCCAATTTGAAAGTCCCCATTTCCTGAACCATGAACCGTTAATCTTTGAAGCGAGGATGAGTGGATAGATCTATCGAGGGTGACGCCTCCATCCGGGTTGGTGAATCCCAACCAGGAAAAGCGGATGCATTTCATTTGATTTCATTCTGAGTTGTGCAGCAAACACTCGTGGAGGGGCATACATAATTGATCAGTCTAGTTTCGGGGTCATGGGCTTAAGGCAATTGTAACATTATTTTTACGTGACTTGATTGTCATGCATGCTAGATACTTGGGTAGTCGTATAAAACATTTACATAAACCTATGATTTCTCACCAACATTATTGTTGACCGTTATTAGCAATGTATTTTCGTGTAACGAGGCATTATCATCATGACATGGTTTAGGGACCTACATTTTGAGTCGCGGCGTCGACTTACATTATGTACATTATGGCACTTTATTTCAAAACATCGTTTGGATTTGTAACATATTTGTATTTCCGCAAACTTTGTAAACCTTTTGGGACCATGTTGTACTCTGATTATGTTTTTATGAAATATCCAACGATGTGTTTTTAAAGCGACACTTTAGGTCGTTCAATATAACTGTGATGTGGTGCTATGACAGTCAATGCCCCCGGGAATTCCATTCATTTGCAAAAGCAGTAAATTGGGGGTGTGGCATGATTGGTACGAGCTACTGATTATAGAGAACTAGGTTGCATCATTGACCCTAGACTATAGCTACATTATCATAGCATCTCATCATTTCATCATAGTGCATATTCACTTTTCATGCGGATTCACTTACACTTTATTGAGATTATTTACTTTTATTTCACATCGGTTGTCACAGACATGTCTTGATTCACATCCCATCACCATATCATCGGACTCTAGCTCGGATGATGTTCCAGATAACCCCATCATGGATGATGTTGCATCACATTCCACTGAGATCGTAACTTCCATTGGATCTACTCGATCTTTCCACCTATCATGACCGACACGAGACCGAACCCCCGAGGAGGGCGAGGTTGCACCCACTTCATGTTAGCCCACTCACGATCCACCGGCACCACTACTAGCACCATCACCACCATCATCACCATCTCCATCATATTTCTTTAGAGATCCTTTACCTCGACGGACTTGCCGCCCAAAAGCGTGCTCGTTTTGATATCCCTACACCAGCATCTGAGCGAGCCACCCGCTAGATTTGAGTTAGGTGAGAGTTCTAGAGGCGTTTGCTCGACCTTCTACCGAGGCATTAGGAGCTCGTATTGATAGTCAGCAGATCCAGATTGATAGTTTGACACGACGGTTGGAGGAGTTGTCGGTAGATAGGATTGAGCCCATCGCTGAGGAGGTCGAGGGTTTGATATTAGGCGGGGTTTGTATTGACTTATCTCATCGAGTATTGAGAATAGGCAGTTAGAGGACAGGGGAGACTATTGCTTCTTTGCGGGTTCGGTTGATGAGTTGAGGAGTTTGGTGGATAGTTTGGTTACTCGGGTTAGCGATCTTGGGATAGGGCGTGAGCACCATGAGGTGCCTTATGTAGACTTTTGTCATTGTATAGTTTTGACCATTATTATCCTAGTCACAAGGTGTGTGGCGTAGTTTAAAGAACTTGTTGTATTTTGGTTGTTGTACAAACAAATGTATCAAGTATTGACTCTACTATGTAGGAATGGTTATTATTATCTATGATATCGGTCCATGTAGGCGAAATTTTCATGTATATTATCCACGTGTGTTGTGATTATATTTGTGATATTTCGTTATTGTTTCGTTGTGATTCCATTTATCTTTATGCATGATGTGGTTGTGGATATATTTGTATGATGGTTGTTTCTACTTACGAGTTCTCATGATTGTTTCATCTTGTGATTTTGAAGAGTTATGGCGCCTAAGAAAGTTACACCGGGAATGACCCAAGCAGAAATTCAAAAGTTGGTGAATGATAGCATTGCTAATGTTCTAAGAGTCGAAAGGAAACGATGGGCTGCTGCTGAAGCGCTAGGCTAGCTACTCTTGCTCTGGTAATGGGAGGATCGGGGTTAAGAAATGTTAGTACAAGATTTCAAGAGTGGTGAACCCACTAAGTTTAGTACCGAGGGAGCTCTGCAATGGTACGATGGTTTGAGAAATTGGAATCGGTGTTTTTGCTTTGTAACTGTCCGGATGACAGTAAGGTTAAGTTTGCCACGAGCACTTTACTCGATGGAGCGTTGTCATGGTGGAATTCATACGCTCAACCGATTGGTATGGAGAATGCTTTTAAGCTTTCGTGGCAGGAATTTAAGGTCTTGGTGACTAAGAAGTTTTGTCCTCGAACGGAAATCAAAAAGTTGGAGACGGAGTTCTATGAATTGGTAACCATTGGGTATGATATCGACACTTACATTCGGAGATTCCAGGAATTGGCCGCGTTATGCCCGTCGATGGTATCGGATAATGAGAAGTTGCTAGAGGCTTTCATCGGGGACTTCGAGGTCATTCAAGGAGATGTGACTTCATTTGATCCACAAACAATTGAGGAAGCTATTAGTGTGACTCGAAATTGATGGCACAAGTGGTGAAGCGAGGTAAGTACACCACCACCAACCGAAGCAACAACAACAACCCCAACAACCGTTTCAACAACACTAACCGAGGCAACTACAACAACAATAACAAAGCAAAGTGGGACAACAGGGGTAGGAATGCTACTCAACCACCACCCAAAAGGCAAGAGGTTGTTAAGGCTTATGTTGCGGGACGAAGAGGGAAAAGGATATACGGGAGTTTTGCCGAAATGTAACAGATGTTTGAGTCACCACAATCCGGGTCGATGTCCTGATCCGTGTGAAAATTGCAATAAAGTTGGTCACCGTACTAGGGATTGCAAGGCACCACAAGTTACATGTTTTGGTTGCGGGGAACCTGGACACTACAAGAGGGATTGTAAGAAAGGAAAGAATCAAGCAAATCCGAATCAAGAAGGTTTGGCACGAGGAAGGGTTTACGTCATGGGAGGCGGAGAAGATAGGGAGGACCGAATGTCATAAGTGCGTTTCTTCTCAATAATCGTTACGCTTGATTTTATTTGATTCGGTGCCGATAAAAGTTTTGTGTCCAATGCATTTGCACCTTTGCTCAACATTAAGCCAACCACCTTAGATACATCATACATTGTCGAATTAGCTAATGGTAGCGTAGTTAACACCAACACCATTGTCCGCGGTTGCACATTCAATTTTCTTAATCATCCTTTCAACATAGACCTCATGCCCGTAGAGCTTGGTAGTTTCGACGTCGTCATCGGCATGGACTGGTTATCTAAGCATCGTGCAAAGATCATTTGTGATGAGAAAGTTGTTCATCTTCCTTATAACGGAGAGACTTTGATTATTCGTGAGGAGCGAAGTGGAACTTCAATTAGTATCATATCGAGTATCAAAACGGAGAAGTACATTAAGAAAGGTTGTCTTGCATTCTTAGCTCATGTAGAAAAAGTCGGAGGAGAAGCGACTTGAAGATGTTCCTATTGTTTGTGAATTTTACAAGTATTTCGAGGATTTCTGGGACTTCCACCGCACGTCAAGTAGAGTTTCATATTGACTTAGTGCGGGCTGCACCGATTGCTTGCGAGCACCGTATCGTTTAGCGCCATCCGAAATGCAAGAGTTGTCTAATCAAATACAAGAGCTTCTAGACAAAGGATTCATTAGGCCGAGTTCCTCTCCTTGGGAGCACGGTCTTGTTTGTGAAGAAGAAGGATGGATCCTTCCGAATGTGCATAGATTATCGAGAATTGAACAAGTTAACGGTGAAGAATCGTTACCCACTCCCCAGAATTGATGACTTGTTCGATCAGTTGCAAGGTTCTAGTATTTATTCCAAGATTGATCTTGGTCGGGTTATCATCGCATCGAGTTCGGGAAGAGGATATTCCGAAAACAGCGTTTAGAACACGTTACGGTCATTACGAGTTTCAAGTGATGCCGTTTGGATTGACTAATGCACCGGCGGTATTCATGGATCTCATGAATAGAGTTTGTAAACCGTATTTGGACAAGTTTGTTATAGTGTTCATTGACGACATCTTGATCTACTCCAAGAACAAAGAAGAGCACGAAGAGCATTTAAGGATGATTTTAAGGCTACTCAAGAATGAGAAGTTGTATGCCAAATTTTTGAAGTGTGATTTTTGGAATCACAAAGTGCAATTTCTTGGTCATGTCATTGATAGTCAAGGACTACAAGTTGATCCCACAAAGATTGAAGCCGTAAAAGATTGGGCTACTCCAACAAATCCTACGAAAATTCGACAATTTCTAGGACTAGCAGGATATTACCGAAGGTTCATCGAAGGTTTTTGAAGATAGCGAGACCTTTGACCAAGTTGACACGAGAAAAACAAGAATACGAGTGGGGAAAGAAACAAGAAGTTGCTTTTAGGTTGTTGAAACAAAAGCTTTGCGGTCGCCAATTTTGGCACTACCGAAGGCATTGAGAACTTTGTTGTATATTGTGACGCTTCGCATAAAGGACTTGGGGCTGTTTTAATGCAAAGCGAGAAGGTGATAGCGTATGCTTCTCGACAACTTAAGACTCATGAGAAGAATTACACAACTCATGATCTCGAGTTAGGAGCCGTAGTTTTTGCACTTAAGATTTGGAGACATTACCTTTACGGTACAAGGTGCACAGTGTTTACCGACCACAAGAGTTTGCAATATATTCTTGATCAGAAGGAGCTTAATATGAGGCAACGTCGTTGGTTGGAATTACTCAGCGACTATGATTGTGAAATCAAGTATCACCCGGGAAAAGCCAATGTTGTGGCCGATGCTCTTAGTCGGAAAGAGAGGCCTAAACCTTTAAGAGTTCGATCATTGGGAATGACGATTATTTCTCCTTTACCGTCGAAAATTCATGAAGCACAAGTCGAAGCACTTAAGGAGGAAAACCGACCAAGTGAAAAGCTTTATGGTATGCCCGAAAGCGCAAATGGTTTTGTCAAGAGAGCAGATGGAGTATTATGTTTCAAGGATAGAATGTGGGTTCCATCGTATGGCGGAATACGAGAATTGATTATGCATGAGTCGCATAAGTCAAAGTATTCTATTCATCCGGGATCGGATAAGATGTATCAAGATCTTAAGAAGCTTTATTGGTGGCTGAACATGAAAGCGGAGATTGCCACGTACGTTAGCAAATGTCTTACCGCTCTAAGGTAAAAGTCGAATATCGAAGCCTTCGGTTTACTCCAACAACCGGAAATTCCTCAATGGAAATGGGAACGCATTACAATGGATTTTGTCACGAAACTTCCTAAGACATCGGGAGGTTACGACGCTATTTGGGTAATTGTTGATCGCCTTACCAAATCAGCCCATTTCATACCGATTAGAGAGACATATTCCATGGAGCAACTCACTAGACTTTATGTCAAGGAAATAGTCTCGAGGCACGGAGCACCAATTTCTATCATTTCCGAGAGAGATAGTCGATTCACTTCAAACTTCTGGAATTCATTGCAAGATTCATTCGGAACCAGATTAGAGATGAGCACAACATATCACCCACAAACCGACGGTCAAAGTGAAAGGACCATTCAAACGTTAGAAGACATGCTTAGAGCATGTGTCATTGATTTTGGAAATGGTTGGGCTAACCATTTGCCATTGATTGAATTCTCGTACAACAATAGTTATCACACCAGTATCAAGATGGCACCATTCGAGGCACTATATGGTCGAAAGTGCCGTTCACCTTTGTTGGGCGAAGTAGGAGGCGCACAACTTCTGGTCGAGAAATGGTGCGGAAACCACGGAAAAGATTGTTCAAATTCGTGATAGACTTCGAAGCGCAAGGAGTCGAGAAAAGTTATGCGGATGTTAGGCGCAAGGATTTGGAATTTCAAGTAGGTGACAAAGTTATGTTGAAAGTATCGCCTTGGAAGGGCGTGGTGCGATTTGGAAAGCGCGGGAAGTTAAACCCGAGATACATTGGACCATTCAAGATTTTGAGCCGAGTTGGTCCGGTAGCTTATCGACTTGATCTTCCGTCGAACTTAGTCATGTGCACAACACGTTTCATGTTTCAAACTTGAAGAAGTGTCTTTCGGACGAATCGCTCATTATTCCATTGGATGAAGTTCAGCTTGACGACAAACTCAACTTTGTGGAAGAACCTCAGAGAAATCATGGACCGCGAGGTCAAGCGGTTGAAACAGAGTCGTATTCCTATTGTGAAAGTTCGTTGGAATTCTCGACGAGGTCCCGAGTTTACTTGGGACGGGAAGACCGGATGCGACGCAAGTATCCTCATCTTTTCACCGACACCGTTACACCTAACAACGATTGAATTCAGGGACTGAATTCCCTTTTGGATGGCGCTTAATGTGACAATCCGTACTTTCGGTCATTTCTCGACGATTCATGTCTCATTATTTCCACATTTTAGTAAACTTGGTTTACTTGTTTCAAATTCGCGTAACCTTGGAGGTTTAGCGGCGAATTCATGATCATGACATCACATACATTTCATATGGACTATGATTAGTCTACATTTCATTGACATCATGTGCATCTCATTAGTACATTCACGATATTTCATTTCATATTTTGGCGTAATTTTTATGTTTAATAATCTTTATCAGTGAGTTATTATTTTGAATATTTAACCTGTTACTTTCAAAAATGATCCCGACATATTTTTAAACTTACATTTAGTTTATAAAAACTATATTTTTAGTTTTCCTAAAGTTTCAAATTTATTTGGTATATTAATCGTTAAAATTTAATTATTACGTCGTTTTCTTAAAAATCTTACGATAATTATTTTATCACTCAATTTTCATAAGGAAAGTGTTTTTACAATTTTTATCATCTCATTACAACCTATTTTGATTTACTAAAAAGTTACTTGTACCAAAAACTTTCATTCACCATAACTTAACTTTGTTCTTACTTACACTTTTTATACAAGTCTCACAAAATTATACAAGTTGCAAGTTAAAAAAAAAAAAAAAATATAATTGAAGACAACCCTCCCCCAAAAACCGGCCAAGGGGAGGGTGTCACATAAATGATGTATGGTGAATGTTTTTCTAATAATTCAAGTGTAAATAAGTCTCATTTCACAAGTATACTTTCACATAGTCTCAAAAGTGTTAGTAGAAAATTCTCTCTTCTCTTCTTTGGCTCCATAGAACCGGCCACACCTCAAAGGGATCAAGGGATCAAATTTTCTTCAAGTTCAAGTGTTATTTCAACCTAGATCATATCCTTTTTATGGTTTTGAAATAAAAACCAAGGATATTTAAGTTAATCCTTGTTACCTACACCTCTTCATTTCTCTTGTAAGCATGTTTTCATCATTTTTATGTTTCCTCTTCATTTTCATGTGTTCCTTTTTATTTTTGGAGCTTTTATGCAAGTATTGTGATTTATACCATTTATGTCATGATTTTTAAGTTATATATATACCTAAGGTCATCCTATAATTACTCCCATGGTATTCTTTGGTCTTGATGGTGATTAGGAACCCATGACACCCTAAGAAGGTGTATGGTAGGATTAGATTAGTTTTGGAGTTGATTTGAAGGGATTAGGATAGGTTTTGTCCGAGAAAAACTATTTTCGATAACTATATATTATGTTCTGTCCTTGTTTCATTTTTCTGGAAAATCCGACAGTAGGCACGACTTTTTGGCCTTGATTTTTAGAAAATATACTTTAAAATGAATCCGTGGCCGCTTGAACGGATAAAAACGGACTTATAACGAAGAAGTTATGGATTTTACAAGTTTGACGACGAAAAATATTATTTTCTGAAATTTCAGCAACATGTTTTTAGTATTTTCGGGTCAAAAACGAGCCTTAAGCTTCACAAATTATTTCGACTTCTCAAAAATATATTAGTTTACTTTGATACGAAGCTAAGGACATATTAAACGTAGAAAACGGATTTGAAACGACAAAGATATGCACTTTTTCTTAAACTTGCCGTAACTAATTTTCTGCACACTATTGGCCAAAAACCACCAACTTTAACCCTTATTATCTTTATGTTCGAGACCTTTTGGACGAAAACTCCTGAACTGAAACTTTTAGATATCGATACAAACTTTCCAAAACCGTCGAGTTCGTTCTCTAACGATCGACGTACACCGTTTTACGATTGTTTTTCCGGAGCCATTTTTGGTAATTTCATGATTTTTCCAACGACATTGTTTTGCGACGAAAAGTGGTAATTTCACCAAAAATCATTATAAAACCATTGTAGGATGACATTTTTACGTAAAAACATGTAAAGTCATTTTTGATTGGTCGAGACGTCAAAAATGTATTTTTCGACGTCGAGTAATATTTTCAAAACTCATAAATGGTATAAATAACATATCAAGTGCATGCATAACATTACATTGCAACTCATGACATATCATATCATTGATAATAGGTCCCGGTTGACGCATTACATTAAACCTCAGTGTACTCACTTTTGCCGTTATTCCAGTTTATCCAAGTGAGTTTTCATAGCCCCGCTTTACATGCTTTCGATTATTTTCAAACCCACGGGGGAGAATACATTGCACTACATTTTTCTTTTATGCGATACCAAGTATGTTAAATTCATTACATTGCTTAAGTTACCACATATGCCAATTTGAAAGTCCCCATTTCCTGAACCATGAACCGTTAATCTTTGAAGCGAGGATGAGTGGATAGATCTATCGAGGGTGACGCCTCCATCCGGGTTGGTGAATCCCAACCAGGAAAACGGATGCATTTTATTTGATTTCATTACGAGTTGTCCGGCAAACACTCGTGGAGGGGCATACATAATTGATCGTCTAGTTTGGGTCATGGGCTTAAGGCAATTGTAACATTATTTTTACGTGACTTGATTGTCATGCATGCTAGATACTTGGGTAGTCGTATAAAACATTTACATAAACCTATGATTTCTCACCAACATTATTGTTGACCGTTATTAGCAATGTATTTTCGTGGCGAGGCATTATCATCATGACATGGTTTAGGGACCTACATTTTGAGTCGCGGCGTCGACTTACATTATGTACATTATGGCACTTTATTTCAAAACATCGTTTGGATTTGTAACATATTTGTATTTCCGCAAACTTTGTAAACCTTTTGGGACCATGTTGTACTCTGATTATGTTTTTATGAAATATCCAACGATGTGTTTTTAAAACGACACTTTAGGTCGTTCAATATAACTGTGATGTGGTGCTATGACAGTCAATGCCCCCAGGAATCCCATTCCGCTGCAAAACAGGTAAATTGGGGGTGTGACAAATCACACCGTTTGTTACTTTCAACAAATCCTTTGCGAGAATTAAATAACCACTGTGCGCGTTTTAGTATTAACTGACAAGGAGCAATAGATGAAGGGATGAAGTGTATTAACCTCTGATAGATTTTCAAACTTTGACACCGAGTGGGTCAAAAGTGTGTCTTTCAACTGTTGATCCTTTTATTCGATTCTGAGAGTGCATTATGACCACTTCATCATCTTGTGATCCATAGACTCCGGGTTTTGTAGACGTTATGCAGCCTCAAATCTTCATCTAATGTAAGATGAGGATCCATCTGCATACATACTAATATTTAACAGCTTTTCCTGTACTACTGAAATAGCAATGTATATTAGTATTTATTTCTACGACTAAATAATATGAGATTGACTAAAAGACCCATTTGACATGGAAAATTTAACCTGTTTACTTATGAATGGGTTGAATCAGGTTCTATTTTATCTCTAACCACTCAAATATATAACCGAAAAACATTAGCTTAGAAGGAAACAAGTTGAATGGGTCGCAAGTCACCCAACCATTTCATTCATAAAATTATGGTATATTATCAAGACAGTATGTGGTAATTGGTATGTAATCATTTGTTATGCACCAATTATATACAAGTTATTGAAAATTTTGGAAAAAAGAATGTGTTTGGGTCAACCCAATGTGACCCGTTACCCGGCCCGTCCTTTTGGCTAGCTTTAATTAGCATGAAGCAAAAACTAACCGTTTCTTCCGTCAATGTGGATCTAACAATAGGAATCAGCTCCAAAACATGGCCCGCCTTTTACTTAATAATAAGCATGTATGATGCTAACATGAAGCGAGACCTTCTCTGGGATGGTTGCAGACCACCTTTAGACGTGAATAATGAAACTAAAAAAGTTAGGATAAAAGATAAATAAACATGAAATATGTATAGTTGTTAGGTCACTAGTTTTACAAACACAAGTTATAGAGAAAGAGATGAAGGCGATTGAACAAGTATCAAACACACACACACAATAATGTAAACGGTTATGCGTAAGGTATATGTGAATGAAAAGAAAACTTGAACAACCAACCCTCAAGAGAGGGTTTACAAGAGTATTTATAGGAGGGAAGCTAGGGCAACACTCCTAGTTCCCATCCTTTTATGTGGGCTTGGGCCTAAGCTTATGGGCCTTCTACATAAGCTTGACCTTAAACAAACATAAAGGCCATAATAAAGCTACCTATTACATATGAAATATAAATACTTGAAATACTGTTTAGGAGTGATTCCAACAATCTCCCCCTCAAGTATATATGAATATAAACGGTGAAGGCGTTGATGTAATAGTAGCTGTGGCGATCTTCGACATTCTTCTTTCTTGTGAGAGGAAATGCCTTGATTCGAACAATCTCCCCAGTGTAGAGAGATAGTTATCTTTGAACAGTTATGCTTTGGCGTCATCTTTAACTTTGTTCTTTGATCATTGTTCTTTGTGGTGAAAGTGATAGTATGTTGTTATGCATCGATCGCCTCAGTCGCTTTGCTCCGGTGTCTCCACGTCATTCTTCAACATGCTCACACGCTCTTTGACGTTGGAATTCAATACCGATGAAGTTCTTTAAGTCTTTAACTTTGTAGATTCTTTGGTTTGACGAAGAATCATTCTGACGGTTGTGTTGCTTTTGAATAGAACTTCCATTAGTGATAATGTTGGCGTGATCATGAGAAGAATCGCCACGATCATCCCGCTCGAGCTTCCATAAGAAGAAAACATTTCAAAGCGGTTAGTAATAAGCGGTTTCGCACTTACAAGTTTGAACCGAGAGTGTTAACAAAGCATAGTGTGAAAACACAACTCTAATTCTTACAAAGGCGTTCTGAACTGGAGTCCCACAAGTGAGATAACGCGATGTACCGAAGTACATCTGAGTTCGAGATGAGTCAGAGGTACACCGAAGCATCACCTCACGCATAGACCGTTTGAGACACACTCAGCGTAATCCACGGGGAGTTACGAAATGACCTCTGTCGAGGCGTTTGATGTTGACCACGGCGGGAGTTTCCATTCAATCACCGAGAATCACGAAGTGAACCTCTCATAAATGTTCTAGACAGATTGCTAAGATCTGTGAAGGACTCGATATGAACCACGATCAGAAGATCTTATTTGTTGATCATCAAGTGATGAAATGTCAAGTGTTCCTAAGAGATCTTTTGATGAATCTCGTGGCTCTAGACTCAATAGTGCGTTTTGGTTTTCTGGAGCGGAGACTAGGGAGAGGGTCTCCTTCTTCAATACCCGCGATCTCTAAGAGAAAGCCAATAGTTTACGTAGGGTTCCCTATGAGAATGAAACAAGTTTCGTTGAGAAAACTTGAGTGGCTAAGAAGGTTTAGTGCATGCGTCACTGGGTCCATGACGACTTTTAATCTTCAATACGGTGTCACTAAGTGACAACCAAGAGCATATGAATTGAACCCGGTGTCTTCCCTAAGTTGAATAATCTGGAGGGCTATTTCTTTTCACCCTTTACTTTACATTTCTTTTTGATTCTTCAACTCCTTCTTTCTCCGATTCTCATTTTCTCCTTTTTACAATCATTCCTAAGGACTTCTAACACTAACTAATGGTAGTGTCCTTGGGTAGATCCCTCCAGCTCTGGCGGATCATAGGACGGTTAATCCTAACCTTAGTCACCTTATAACTCCATGACTAACCTATGTTTGCCATTAAAACCACTGTATGTGAAAATATCTCTCAAAGGGTTTGTTGATGAAAAACATGTTTGAACCATTGTGAGAGATGATGTTTTGCATAAATACTCCCCCTCAACATGTGCTTAATAGTTTTAATGGTTAAATGCACAGTGAGGAAAGAGCGCACTTTTGAATTGATCCACTGAAGATAGACAATCCCCGCGAGACACGGTTACGTTGCATAGTTAAAGAGTTACATTGTCAGCTTTTAGGTGACAACTAGCTCTAATAACTACCTTGAAGGTGTAGACAAACCTTGAAAGGTTGTCAAACCCGTCAGAGTTCATGTCTATCAAGAGTTTCTCGAATGGTACATTCTACTCGGACAAGTCCTTTGAGACACGTTTACATCACTAGCGAACTAGCTTGAAATTATTACCCGTCCGGGACAAGTCTTTTCGAGTTACTAACAGTTTAGTACCGTCAATTCGTTGGTTAAGTCTGAGGTTCACAGATTCATTTGCATTTTGTACAACATATTTCTTATCACACAATTTTCTCCCCCTCAAAAATGGCATATATAAAATGTTATTTTTGAACGGTTGAGAATAAATATGACCATTTCGAGTGTTGCGGGAAGATGACCACTATGAACAATTTGTGAACAAAGTTTGAATTCAAATACTCCCCCTCAACGAGTGATTTAAATGGTTGAGGTTTTGAAAAATCATATGGGGAAGTACTTGTGTTTTTGAGCAAAACCTTGAAAAATGAAAGGTTTGATAGGTTTTACTCAAAAATAAGAAGCTTTCGCTCCTTTTATAAGGATTGTGGCACTGAGGCGTACCACAGGGTCCTTTCTTGACAATTACGGGTTGTACACTGTTATGTGTGCACAAGCCATAGACATATATAATCACACATCCAAAATTATATGAAGGAAACAATTCAAGGGGTACCAGAAAGTGCAGTGATGTTCCCGAGTACGACGAGGCGTTGAAAGCCTGTGATGTTTCTCCTAGGTCGACCACCAACAAAGCTTTCCAGCGCGATCCCTTCGAACAACCGTTCATCAATCATGGTGATGATCCTTCTCACATCCCTCCTTTCACGAGAATTCCGGCTTAGAAGATCCAATTTTGGTATATATCCTTCAACACATCGCCAATCCATCCCTAACCCGCTTCAAAGTATGATCCCCAAATTTCCGAAGTTCACTACACGCCATTAAGCGGTTTCTTTGAAGTTCACTGTGGTAAACAACTCGAATGGTTTCGATGGCGTATATTGACTTAGTTGATTGATGTTGGGAAGATCAAGCGTTGGAGGAGTGAGGTTGACACGCTTCGATATGATTCAATGGCAAGTCGGAGATCTTCAACACGTTCTTTGATGACTATCGTCTAATGAAGATGAGCAAGTGACTTGATGAATTCACGTTGTACTTTGGTTGGAAATTGTCTCATGCGACCTTGAACTTTGGCAAGATACATGTCTTCAATATCGTTGAGGTTCAAATTCTCAAAGTCACCGGAGAATGCATAGTCCCTTTCGTCTTGTCTTTTGACCACAATCTTCTTGAGAAAAGTGTAGTCCCATTTAGACGAAAGATCAACATGTTTGATGGCCACGATACTTTTAGAACTAAACCGCATGTTGAGACTTACGACCAAGCAGCCGTAGTAGATTCTTCGGCGTTCAGGCCAATGATGAATCCCATACAATGCATCTTGGTCATATGCTACCACTTTGTCGAGAACAAGTGTGTAGCATGTTCCTCGATGGCTATACAATTGAGTATATTGCGGCCAGGAATGGAAGTGTCAATGATGTAGCATATTTCCTTGAACCATCGCCACCGTGTTGAAGAAAATCTAAGTCTTTGTTGAAGAAGTATCAAAGGAATCTTGGTTCATCTGGTTGGCCAATGGTAGGTAGAGGTTTGAGACCAATCCGTGTAATATGGAGGATTGTCCCGTTTTGTGAAGTCGATGTTTGCTTCTGGATTGAGCCAATCCATGTTATTAGACATAGCTCGAGCAATGTTTTCAAGGTGATATTCGACCTCGATTGCACTTTCAGCTGTCTTTAAAAGTAGGAATGCATCATTCTTGATGCGCTTCAATTCAGATTTCGTCATCTTCTTCACACGGAATCTTTCTTGCAAAATCTTTGCATGCTCCAATGTACTACCATCTACCAATTCTTGACCTTCTTCAGGGTAGGGAGTTTTGTTAACAAGTGTAGCAAACCATTCAAATTCTTCGGTTTTATCGTCATCTAAGCCATGATATGGACGTCGGTATGAAGCGTCTTCTTCTTCTTTTGAAGGCTTAGATGATGATCTTGGTTTTGTTCTTGTTTGGGAGAGGTGGGTTGTTGTTGGGGCTCGAGGACCTCTTCATCGTCACCACCCGTATACTCAAAGTGATCACCGTTTGTTGAGTCGGGGGTGGTAACTTCGGAATCGCCCGAGGTTTATCGAGAAGACCGAGGTGGAGGAGACTTTTGTTGAGAAGAAGTCCGTGGTGGAGGAGGTGGCATCGAGGAAGATTTACCGGCTTCGACATTTAGGTGCGAGTCCTTGTCCTTATCATCGTCATCTCTTGGTCGTTTGGGTTGATCGGCTGACTCCTTGCATGATGATCTGAGTTGAAAATCAAGTAGACTTTCAAAAATTTAGCTTCATCCGAGTAAGCGTTCGGATCGCTTTGACATTTGCATCACAAGTTTAGCGATTAACTTCAGTTCAGAGAGATCGCTTCTTTGGCCATTGTATGTTTAACCAATGCGACGATGTTTGGGGTGAGTTGTGCGGAAAATACTTCTCTAGTCACACCGGGACGATGTCGAGAAGAAACTTGTGGGTATGATCTCTTCTTTGTCTTTTCCAGTTCCTTTTGGACTTTAGGAGCGATATCCACGAAGGTACTTGTTAGTGTAACCTTCGATCATTTCGTTCGGTTCCTCTTTACGATGACTCTTCATGAACTTCTGAACAAAATCCCTTTCTTTCTCCATCTTGTCTTTCTCATCATTTAAGTCTGAATTTGGTCGACAAACCAATTCATTTTTGTAGAGCATGTCCTTCTTTTCGACTTGTTGGCGGCTTTTACAATCTTTTCATGAGTTGAGAAATCCAAGATTTAGATGGTTTCTTCACGGATTTGGATGATGATTTTGTTGACTTCTTTGATGGTGGTGGTGATGAATGAGATGAAGAGTCGATGATGAGGAGACATGAGGAGACTTCAGGTCCTTAGGAGTTTCTGAGGTTTTCTCTTTTGAGTGTGTTGGATTTGTCTAGAAGAAACTTTGTATAATCATCCTCGTCATCTCTAGACTTTTCTTCTCGGTTTCTGCTTCTCAAAATCATACACAATAGTATCTTCTACAGGCTTTTGTTGTTGCACAAGAGTGGTGGCACCAGATCCCTTATCGGGTCGATTAACCGCATCAGGACCTGGAGAGGAGTGGGCAGCACCACTTGATCCTCCTGGGCCACCCATTTGATCTTTAGCAAATTCTTCAGCCTTTTGAAGGTGTCTGACGATGTTAAGCTTCTTCCTGTATGACTGATCCAGTAGCTCTTCTACTTCTTCAGAGCTCTCATCATAGGGCACAATTGCTGGAGTCTTCCCTTTTCCTTGGACAGCTGAAGGACTTGGAGGTTTTGTTCGAGGAGTGTTTCGGTTGCGCTTGCAGAGTAATGAACCTCTTCATCTGGGGTAGCTTCGAGTCCCGTCCAATGAGCTTTCTCTGCGGTTCGGGTTGGGAACGGGTTCGCTTCCTTAGAGGAACAATCCTTTTAGAAGGAGGATTCCTTTTAGGAAACTTCCTTTGACTCACAGTACTTGTTACGCTTCCGCACTTCCTCTTTCGGTTCTTCTTACGGGTGTTCCGAGAAGATTTTTCGTCGAGATGACCAACTTTGCCTTGTCTAACGCTTCCGGATACCTTTTATGCGTTTGAGCTTTTCGACATCTTGGTTAGAAGGAAATCGCAACACAAAGCACCTTGTTTCTTTGTAGGCGTTTCCTTGATTCTACGAGATAGAATAGGTTCCGTCAACATATCGTGATTGTCGGGGTCATTGAGCCTCTTGGGAATATCGGGATGAAGTCCAAGTGCTCTCTGGATCAACAATTTAGTATATCTGATGTAGGGAATCTTTGAGCCAAGCTTGTTGAGAAATGACATCATGTCATCCCAAATCAGAGCTTCGATAGCGATGTGTTTCAAGTTGACCAATGCCCAAAATATTTGCAGTTCCATGAGCTTAGGATGCTCATAGCCATCCACGACGAAATAGACTTGGTGATGATCATGTAGAGAGTTCTCCGGGGTTGAGGAATACTCTTAAGCTCTACGTGAGAATGCTTGGTGATTATTCCCGTAGCCTCGTCATAACCGATATCGATTAAGAATTGGAGAGTGAGCTCTTGGCAGGTGTGGCATATAGTTTGGTTGGATCGACATCAGAATTAGGAGAACAGCCCTTAAGTCTGCAGGTGTAATGGTGACTTGTTTGTGATTGAGTCACCGTCCACAGCGATTCATCCTTTGACCCTTTCCATAGTGTTCCGAAGCTGTTGGATATAGATCTCGAGGGCAGTTGCAGAGTGAGTGAGCATATTACGATACGGATGAGTCCTCTGAATGTCAATAGCAATTAAACACGAAGATTCTGAGCAAGTGAGGGTGTCAAAGTCTACACGGAGATTATTCTTTCCTATCTTCATTGGATAGCCATGAGGATAGATATCAGCAATGAAGAGAACTTCAGGTGCATCCACATTCATTTGTTCAACCATGTCGTGATCTGAAATAACATTAGCCAAAAGAACCAACATATCGAAAGACATAATGTTAGTCAACAGAAGGTCTTATTGTCTAGTTATTGAATGTACAGTGATAATGATTGTTACGAGTCCTAAGTCACTTGTATGTTCAATAGTCCAATGACGTCGTGAAATGTTTCGTGAGTTAGTTAACTTTAAGTTTTAAAGTTTATTTTATCACTTATTGTTCACAACATATCAAACGATTTAAGTTTATTAGTGACATTTTTGGATTCGTGATGATATGATTAGTTTATTTATAAGTTTGTACACGTAACAATTCATAACGAAGGTATGATCTCGGCTTATGCGTAGGATTTGTAAAGTTATGCGTAGCAGAATGATATATGCGTAGGCGTAAACTTACGCGTAGGGTCTTAACTTACGCGTAAGAAGTGTTACGCGTAGGAAAAAGGGGACCTTATGCGTAGAGCTTATGCGTAGGCATATATTAACCTTACGCGTAAGGCTACTCGTAAGAGTTGACCTTATGCGTAGAGGCACTGTTTACGCATATCCTTCACAGGATACGCGTAGTCCACTGTAGAACCTTACGCGTAGGCATAACTGACTACGCGTAGGGTAATCCTTATGCGTAGAAATGCAAATGACCTTTGTTCTGAATTTTAGGCGTAACAAATCCTGAAATAAGTTCATCAAATCATTAATATTATCACAGAAAATCATTTTAACAACAATTTATGGCAAGAACACATGTCAAACAGTTATGCGTAGAAATCCTTACGCGTAGTCTAAACCCTAAATCTACGCGTATGAAATCTAGCCATAGAATTTGCACCAAAGTTTTTCTGGTATATCTTAGATGTTGTGAGAGCATATTGACCAAGTCTTAACACTTAGTTTGCAGTGAATAAAAAATACCCAATTTTTAGAACATTAAACCCTAATTCCTAATTCTGAATCAATTAAGGTTTCTGGGTGGTTATAAGGCATGGATATCATCAATTCATTATCACATAAGCATAACACAACAATCTTTTTGACCAAAACACTTCACATTCAAAAATACCCAATTCGACTCATAAACCCTAATTTTCAAAAATCATCAATTCGTGTTTCTGGGTGGATTTTGATGATTAAAATGATATCATTAATGTATTTGAAACGTTTTGACATAATCCATTTAACAACAAACACACACACGCTGATTGTGTGTTCATACGCATAAGCGTAAAACACAAAATTACGCGTAGACAATGTTTTAGCCGTAGGATTTACATGAAATTCAAAACCTTTTCTTAAAAACATGTTGTGAGCACAAAAACACTTACAGGATGAAGATCAAAATATGGTTTTCTTGAATCAATGTAAAGCGTAGGATGGTTTTAGGTTATGAGTAATAAATGAGAAGTGATAGTTAGGTGGGGGGTGTTTTATTTAAGATAACATTAAGTTTTTGACAGTTTTGGTCCCTCCACCTATTCCATTTTCATACCAAGCCATTTAACTTCCATTTTGGTTACCAAACAAAGATTTTTAGGAAAGAAACATGACGACACTCCCCCTCGACTTGAGAAAATAATGAAAGGTTATTAATTTAAGTCCGAGGAGTGTCTTTGAACCAGAAAGTGTGCCACCATTTGTAAAAGATTCAACCGAGATATGATAACATGCAAGTACACAGTTGTTTTGAAACAGTTAAGAGTTTATTTTATCCCCCTCAACACTTGATCGGAAAAATACTGAATTTTGATAGATTAAAGTGTTGATGGAAGAAATGTACTTGCCATGTTGAAAGAAAGATAGATTAGGAGAATATTTTTGTTGTTTTATCGGATTTTATATTTTTGTATTTTGTTTTTGAAAAATTATTTACAAAAGATGTTTTGGTGTTTGACAGGGTTTTAAGACTGTTTTAAGAGGTCATCCAATTCCTCTTGAGTCAAACACCTCATACCAATTCGGTGGACCAACTCATTAAACCTAGCGGGTGGCAAGGCTTTGGTGAGAAGATCTGCCAATTGGTATTCTGTACCCACAAAATATAATTCAATAGTACCTGTTCCACGTGGTCCTTGATGAAATGATAGCGAAGATCGATGTGCTTTGATTTCAGTCTTTGGCGAGTTGCACGAGATCGCAATGGCACTCCGATTGTCGCAATACATCGGGATTACGTCAAATCACGTAACCATAGTCTTTGAGTTGTGTTCTCATCCGATGACTTGAGCACAACATGCGACATGGCTACATATTACGCCGGTTGATGCGGCGATGTACAATCCTGCTTCTTTGATTGCCAAGACACCAATTTATCACCAAGAAATTGTAGTGCTCCTGAAGTACTTTTCCTTGAGTCTAGGCATCCTGCGTGATTAGCGTCTGAAAAAGCGATTAGTTCAAAACCAGAATCCTTCGGATACGGATCCCCAAGTTAATGGTTTCCTTTATGTATCGGAGGATTCTTTTAGTCTCTGAGAGGTGGGTTTCAGATTGGTCGCGACCGATAGCGGGAGCATAGATAAGCGGCAAAGACAATATCAGTCGCTAGTTGTTAGATACATGAGAGACCCAATAATACTTCGGTATTTGGTAGGGTCCACCAATTTCCCATGTAAATCAGCATCTAACTTCTTGGTATGAGCCATTGGTGTGGCATAAGTGTCACAGGTTTTCATTCCAAATTTGTTTAACAATTCAAGGGCATATTTGGGCTGACTCAAGAAAATACCACGGGGTGATTGATGAACTTGCGGTCCTAGAAAGAACGTAAGTTCACCCATCATGGACATTTCAAAATTTTCTTCATTAGTTTTGCAAAAGCGATTGAAAACTTTTTATGTGTAGACCCAAAAATGATGTCATCCACGTAAATTTGAACAATTAAGATGTGTGCCTCGTGATATTGTATAAAAGAGTTGGGTCAACCGAGCCTTTGGTGAAATTATTGGCAATGAGGAAAGATGATAGCTTATCGTACCATGCTTGAGGGGCTTGTTTGAGACCATAAAGAGCTTTGTTCAGTTTGTAGACATGGTTCGGAACTCGGGATCAACGAATCCATCTGGTTGGGTGACATAGACCGTTTCTTTAAGTTGTCCATTGAGAAACGCCGTTTTGACATCCATCTGATAGACCGTCATATTCATATGAGCTGCGAATGTGAGAAATATCCGAACGACCTCAAGGCGAGCAACCGGAGCAAAAGATTCTTCAAAGTCTATTCCTTCTTCACGACGATAACCCTTAGCAACTAGGCGTGACTTATTTCGGATGATGTTCCCTTCACATCAATTTGTTTTTCCAAATCCATTTGAGACCAATGACATAGACCCCTGTTGGTCTTTCAACCAATTCCCATACTTCAAGGCGTTTGAATTGGTTGAGTTCTTCTTGCATGGATTCAATCCAGTTGTCTTTTGTCATTGCGTCTTTAATGTTTTAGGCTCAGATTGGCAGACGGTGAGTGCATAAATGCAATGTTCACCATCTGTGTGAAGACGTTGTCTCGTAACGGCTGGTTGATTCGGGTTGCCAATAATGTTAGCCAGAGGATGGTCTTTTGTCCATCTATGTGTAGAGGGTTGAGGTTGGTATACATTGTGCGGTCGAGGGTTCAAATGGTTTGTTGAAGATTCCGCAACATCCGGTGCAGATCTCATTAGCAAGCGGGTTGAAGAACGCATTTGGATCAAAATCTGCGGGTGGGGTACTTCATTCAGAATATCATCAGCTGGTTCATCATTGTTGGAAGCGGTGTGTTCTACTGTTGTGTTGGAGTCAACTGGTGTAGGTGCATCTTCAACGGTAGTTGTTGTAGCAGTGTATCGGTATAGGAATATTATCGGGTTGTGCAGCGGATACACACGAGCACGTTCATCAATATCGTCAGAGAACAGAGGAGCAAATAACCTTTCCATTTGTTGACGAGTTAGTGAGGGCTTTCTTGGTGATGATGGGGGTTGAGGGAAGTTTAAACGGTTGTGACCGGGTTCTAAGCTGTTGTACTCAGAAGCCATTTTCGTGAGTTCATCAAAATGAGCATGAATCGTTTCCATCACTTGTTTTGTACGACGATTCCAGATCCGGTAACCTTTAGAATTCTCACAATATCCAATAAAGACTCCAATGTCGGCTTTGGCTTTGAGCTTTCCAAAATCATCACGATCATTATTCGGATAGCAAAGGATCCAAATACATGAAAGTGTTTGAGATTCGGTTTATGGTTGTGGACAAGCTCGAAAGGTGTTTTGTTGTGGCATTTTGTGATCATAGAAGCGGTTTTGAGTATAGCATGCGATGAATCGACTTACGCCCATAAGTAATCTGGAAGTTTAGCATTGATTAACATTGTTCTTGCGGCTTCCACTAACGTTCGGTTTCGTCTTTCGACAACTCCGTTTTGTTCGGTGTATGCGTGCAATAGATGTTTGATCTTTGAATTCCCACTTTCTCATAAAATTCACGAAGGGTTTGGTTAACAAATTCATTTCCTTTATGCGTCCGATTAGTCGGCGGTGTTGCGGAGCTGAACACGTATTTTGTGAGAAAGGTGATGATCATTTGTGGAGCTTGGTCTTTGCTACGAAGAAAGTAGACCCAAGTCCATCGTGAGTAGTCATCAACAATTACTAAGATGTAGCGTTTGCCATTGATCGTTTGCACGCATCGGGCCACACAAATCCATGTGAAGAAGATGAAGCACATCTGAGAGCGTGTTCCACCTTTGAAGGAAAATGAGCACGAGTGCTTTTCCCTTGTTCACATGCTGAGCAAAGGTGATCTTTTGAATATCGGAATCGTGGGAGTCCTTCAACTAGTTTGTGTCGAGCAAGGTTGGTGATGGTTTGAAAGTTTAGATGTGAGAGACGGCGGTGCCATAGCCAGGATTTTGTAGATGTTGCCTTTGAAAGTAAGCAGATGGGAGATGAAGCAACCATGTCTTGCATAGAGATAGTGTAGAGACTAGAATTACGTGAGCCAGACATCAGGTCATTTCCTTGTAGCAAATGAAACAAGTTTTCTCCCTGAAAGCAACCTCCAAATCTCCATCACAAAATTGACCTACTGAAAACAGATTGTGACCGAGGCCTTCCACATAGTAAACCCTGCTGATTTCGATGTTCCCATTGACATAATCTCCGTAGCCCATGATAGCTGCGAAATGATCATTCCCGAATCGGCGGTGCCAATGAACTTTGCATAAAGTTTGATAACAGTTTAAGGTTGCTGTCATGTGTCGGGAACATCCGCTATCAACAATCCAGAGAATGATCGTATCACTGCATTACACACAGGCGACACGGATGGAATAGAAGTAGATGTGGAACCGAAATGTTAGAGGGTTCCAAGCGGATATGTTAGACATACACACATTGATAATTTTAGGTATCCACTTAAATCCTAGTGTGTTATATATCCATTTCCGCCATCTATAACTACTCTTTGCTTTAGTCTTAGTGAATGCACTAGGTGGTACTACATTCTAGGAGGTGCTGGAGCTACAGTGGCAGCAAAGATTGCCTTAGAATCTAAAGAGGCGGTCTACCAAGCCAAGACTTAGAAAGATTAGTGGGCCTAGAGGTATTCCGATTCTTAGGATTCCTTAAGCGAGAGATGATAGCTTTAGCAACACATTTGTCATGACAATCAGAATTCATACTCTTCCACAAATAACACAAGGTGCATCGGTGAATATCAAAAGTACTTAACGGTTTAGCATTCGTTACATCACTATTTCTATTACATTTGCCAGATGCAATATCTATAGTGGAAGCAACATGAGTCTTATTCATAGTCCTAGGGTGTTCTTCTACTTTAGCATTACTTATTGATCTTTTCTTAGGTCGCAACTTCCTATTCTTCGATTGAGTGCTCCTAGGCTGTGAAGTGCGGACGTTTGGGAAAGATGCAACTATTCTGTTTCAGGGAACACATTAGCAACTTGTGATTTGGCAGTGGGAATTCTAGGTTCATGATTACTAAGTGTTCTGGTGCTAATCTCTTAATGACGGTTGGCGGAAGTTGTTCATACTTTCCTAACATTTCTCTTAACTTAGAGATAGTTTGAATCAAATCTTGATTTTCGACGAATATTTCGGCAAAATGCATGACTTCTTTAGTGTGTGCAAGATAATGATCAAGTTCATTTGATGCTTCATCTCGAGTCTTTTTGAGTAAATCAAATATGACACCATATTCCTGTTTAACTTTTAAAAGTTCTTGTTCATATTTTGAGATTTGACTTTTCAAAGACACGTTTTGATCATCCAGCTGCTCAATTTTAGTGTCAGAAGATTTTGCACTCATGGCGATTTTGTTTTGAAAAATAAGTTGATGGTTGTGAATATATTTTTCACACCAATGAAGACGACGTTTTGCATTTAAAGTTTCATTGACAATCGTTTGTTTTCAGCTTTTAAAGACTCGATCTGAAGCACATTATCGGTGTTCTCAACAGTTACAACGTTTTCAACAATATCAGCAGAGATATAATCAAATGCATATGCAAGGCATCAATAACACAACATTATGGATATCAGCACGGATAACATCTTCCAAGAGTCGATCAACATCTTTTCTCAACAGTTTCTTTTTGCATTTAGTGTTAGAAATAGATGTTTCGTTTTCTCAGCGTTTTCATTACCCCAAGTTCCTTATGAAAATCCTTTCCCAGGCAATTGCACAACTTTTCAAGTTTTTAACATTAGGTAAAGATTTTTTCGAAAAATGTCTCTTTGTTCTCGCGCCAGAGGCGATTGAAAATGTTCAACTTTGATTTCAGAGCGATATTCTATCTCATGTTGTAAAATTTTGAGGTCAGCCATGAAAATGTCAAAATATCGAAGAATTTTGCGATTTTCGGGTTTTGAGTTTACTTCACTGATGGAAGGTAAAGGACCATAAGTTTGTGCAAAATCTGTTTTGGGATTAACATTTGAAGACTCGGGTGTTTTGATGATAACCCTTGGTGTGTTAGAAGAATCCGTTGGTGTGACGAAAGTGACCGCGTTTTTATAATTAAAAGGTTTGTTGTAAACAACAGTTTTTAATTTTGATCGACTCTCGTCTTATGCATCTAATTCCTCTTGACGATGATATTCAACAACATTCATAACAGAATTATCAATTTTATATTCTGCCTTTGGAAACTTCGGAGTTGGTTTGAATGATTTTAGTGAAAGCTTTGGTTTGTAATCAGCTAGATTTTTTCCATATCCATTTGGATTGGGTTTTAAGGTAAACTTTTCAATAGTTGTTACTGTTTCACCATGTTTGTAAACAACAGTTTTAAACTCTTTAAGTTTGTTTTGCAAGCCGATGATTTCTTCAAGAAGGTCATCTACCCGATTCGTTGAATGCTTTTTGTATGCGGAGAACTGTTTTTGACAATTTAACAACTCAGCCTTAGCTTTTTGATTTTCCAAGGTGAGGCGTTAATTTGCTTTTTATGTTCATGTTTCAGTTGTTCTATTTCAGACAACAAAGCATTCTTCGGAGCGGCTAGATCACGCATCTGTCTCTCTAAATATTTTTCGTTTTGATGAGATTTGGCAAAAGCGGCTTCAAAACCTTTTTCACGGTTTTCTTGAGTTTTGAAATAGTTGAGTTGCATTTGTAAGCATTCAAAATCCTTGGTTAACAGTGCATTTTTGCTTTTTAAGTCCTTGTTTAATGCATAACATTCCTCCATTTTGATTTTATGGTCTTGAATTAACCGAGCAAAATCTGGATGAGGCAACAGATCATCTTGTTCAACGTGAGTCTCAACATGATCATTATTTAGATCCTCAAGTATACGACCACGAGTCAATTTGATTATCAAAGGAAACCATAAGGTCATCTTGATCGTCAAATGTAACTACAGGGTTAACTTGAAAATCCTCAGAAAGAGATGTAAAAGACTCATTTTGAACATTCGATCCGTGCCGGATTCGATATTGGCGGTGATATTAGTTCGAGATATGATGATGGTTTGTTCGGGTACGAGACAAGCCATCGTGTCATACACCGGGCTGTATCACTCATGTGCAGCTCATGCATATTAGCCATCAACATAACAGGTGCATTGGCCGCAAGTCCTCCATATCATCATCGAGTCGCATTTGCCATAAAGCTCTGTTCTTTGTTTGTGAGAGATCCACCGACTTCATCCTTAAGAGCCTAAAGAAGAGCCTCTTTGAAATAAGCACTTGCCTCTAGTCCTTGGCTTTGGGCATGCATTAGCCAGTGTCCCTTCTCATTGCAGTTGTAGCATCGAAGACCATTCAACCAATTGAGCATTTCCTGTTCCACCACTTGAGCTCTGTTGTTATTCCTACCCATAGCATTAAACCCTTGACCACCTCCCATTTGACGACCATAACCACGATTATGAACTTCAACTCGTCCATTGTTCACAACAGCTTGATTTCGTGTATTAGATGAGGAACGAATACGATTGTTGGATTTGTTTGTATAACGGCTAAAAGCATTAGCAATCATAACAAACCCTTGTTGCAATGCTTCGAATGGATCGGATTCCTCATTAGTCTGACTATGAAGTGCTTGATCATTGTTGTTGTTGTAAGGAACCAATTGATTTTGTTGAGGTTGTTGTGATTGATCGTTTGATGTAATGGCGTTGGTTGAGTTGCTTGTTGAGGAGAATAACTTTGTTGAGCATATAAGGCAAGTTGTTGATTGTCCGGATGTGTAGGTGGAGCAATTTGAGCACGGAGAATCCTTTCCCGATCAACTTCCTTCTCATGAGGCTTCAAGTAATCGTACAACAATCCATAAGTAGAATGATGCATATTCTTCGCTTGACGAAGAAAAATGACATACTTCTCCCATTCAGGACCAAGACTACTCAGGAACTTAGTATTCACTGCAATTCTTGGCATGATGATGTTGTGTTTATCCAAATCATTGATGATGTCTGAAAAACGATGATGATAAGACTCTAGTGTCTCTCCAGGTTCAATCATGAAGTGTTCATAAGCCAAGTAAATTTTGGATTCCAAATCCTCCTGATTGAGTACTGATCCTTCCATAAGAAGATGAATATGTTCCCACATTTCCTTTGCAGTCTTTTGAGCATCAACACTTCGAAGAATTGGGTTAGGTAATCCTAAAAGGATATATTGCATTGCAAGCTCATCAGCTTCATAGTGTAGAAGTTCTGTTGGATTAAGATCTGCAACAGTAGCAATGTTGGTTTGTTCATCTCTTGGTGGAACAGCAGTTGGATCTCCGGGTACAATGACGGTAGGCATCTCAAATGGACCTTCCAAGATAACCTTCTTTAAGAACTTTCCATGTGGCTTCTTCAGATCACAAAACCTAAAGAACCTTATCACCCATTGATCGTAGTTTCCTGGAGTGAGCATTGGAGGTCTATCAAGTGATCCAGCATCATGAATTGATTGTTGGCTGCTTAAAGCTTCACACATCTTTGCAAACCAAGTGGGTTCCTTCATAGTGTTCCTTGATGGATGTTGATTATAATCATTTGTGTAGGGTTGAACTTGAAGACTTGGCGGTGTTTGAACCATTTGTGGTGGGGGAATTGCACCAAGTTGTGGAGTATGTTGCTGATTAAATTGTTGTTGATAAATCGCTTGTTGTTGATTCCATTGTTGATGTTGTGGAGTTAATTGTTGTTGTCGTTGAGGATAAGTGTAAGGGAAATAGTTAGAGTATGGTGGTTGAGACATGTTGATAATCTTGTGTAGTAAAAATGGATCTTTGTAGTCGAATGAACCTTTGTTGATGAAGTGTCCTTAGGCGTAGAAAATACAAGAAACCAAGTATCACTTAAGCGTAAAAAACACCAAAAGTTACGCGTAACAATAAGGAGTTACGCGTAGGATATAGCTTACGCGTAAGCTGGATAAAAGCACTAAAGTTATGCGTAGACAAAAGTTAGGCGTAGAAAGTTAGGCGTAGGATTACCTTATGCGTAGACCTAAGTTTACGCGTAAAGTGAATCTTATGCGTAGAATTTCTACGCGTAAGCTTATGCTTATGCGTAATTTTAGGGTTTTTGCCCAAATGATCTTTTACACTATCACAGTGCAAAAGATATCCAAAGTCGACGTATTTTCAGACTTATCCAAGTAAGAAAACACGGAATAAACCAGGAAAATGAAGATCAAACCAAGGAACAATCTTACGCGTAATTTTAGGGTTTTGATACGCGTAGGATTACTCGTAACTTTGATTTTGCCCAAATGTGTTTCTAAACCAGATTTTTGTTATGGAATAGCTTCAATAGTACCAAAAGAATACAAAAGTGTGAATTTTGATGTACCAAAACTGTTAAACGGGTTACGCGTAGAACGACACCCACGAACAAAAATAAGCTTAAAAACGAAGATCCACGCGTAAAGTTTGAAACTTTTTGCCAAAAACCAGTATTTTAACACCTCAAAACATTGAAAGTACAAGAATCTTGGATTAAAAAGTGTAAAAAATGAGTTTTTAATAGAACCAAAGATGGCGTTATCTTTACGCGTAAGACCTTAAACCAAAAACTTCAAAAACAAAGTGTGCACCCAACTATTTGGCGATTGATACCACTGTTAGGTCACTAGTTTTACAAACACAAGTTATAGAGAAAGAGATGAAGGCGATTGAACAAGTATCAAACACACACACACAATAATGTAAACGGTTATGCGTAAGGTATATGTGAATGAAAAGAAAACTTGAACAACCAACCCTCAAGAGAGGGTTTACAAGAGTATTTATAGGAGGGAAGCTAGGGCAACACTCCTAGTTCCCATCCTTTTATGTGGGCTTGGGCCTAAGCTTATGGGCCTTCTACATAAGCTTGACCTTAAACAAACATAAAGGCCATAATAAAGCTACCTATTACATATGAAATATAAATACTTGAAATACTGTTTAGGAGTGATTCCAACAATAGTGCTAAATGTAGACTATGCGGATGATCTCTGCCCCGCTGCATTTGTAGTCTCTAGTGCTACAGCATTGTAGTCTCTAGTTCCACATTGATCAATTTGGTAAAATAAAAAACTAAAAAAAGTTTGGCGACATTTGACCAGTTCCCTTTTGAACTGAACTTTTTTTTTTATTATTTTACCAAATTGATCCATATCTAAAATCACAACTGAATATAACGTTAGAAATAATAAAAAATACCAAATGTAAAAACACGACGTAAGACTCTACGACCATTACTTCCTTCAGCATCGGTTTTATATAAGGAGTAGATAAATAAACTATGCACGTGCCAATTACAGACTCCCAACAATAATTTCAAAACAATATTAACTAAAAATATCTTTACAAACAAGTAAACTTACCCAATCTACTAAACTATCATCCATAAACGTTTGAGCTGAATCCACGGGTCTGCGTCCAATGATCAATTCTAAGAGCATGACCCCAAAGGAGAAAATGTCTGATTTATCTGTGAGCTTTCATGAAGCAGCATACTCTGGAGCTAAGTACCTATACATGTTGATTTCATGTTAAAAATTATTTATAAAAAATCTATTATACAGCATTACATCAATATGAACTCGAGACAAAAAAGAAAAAAAAAATTACCCAAAAGTTCCCATCACTCGGGTTTAGACATGAGTCGCAACATCAGAAGTAATCTTGGCAAGCCCAAAATCTGCAACCTGTGAATTTAAGTGTACTAGTGTAGCGTGAAATGTAAGGTTTAAAATTACAGAAGACATAAGAGCTGACGATCATAAAAAGGTACCTTTGCTTCGAAGTTGAAATCAAGAAGGATATTAGCAGCTTTAATATCCCGATGAATGATCTTAGGATGACCTGCAAAAAAGATGAGAAACAAAATATATACATGGATTTCATCTCCAGACCTAAATATTTTGGTAATTCTTCATCCATATATATATGCATGGTTTCTATTACTTTATTTTCAAAAAAAAAATGCAACAACTTGTTAAAATGGCAACTTTTTTGATAAATATAACCTAACATGTTCACGTAGATAAAATTCAGTGCACATTGAATAATCATTCATTGACAATAATGAAAAAAAAAATAAGTGGGAGAATGGGTGTCTCGGGCGGATTAAATAACATTGCTAATTGGATAAATTTTAAGTATGAGCCAAAACAAAGGGAGTTTGGTCGACTCCCTCTGAATAGATCATGTTCAGCTTATACTTTTGTTAAGAAGGTGTTATTAAAGAGCATGTCACTTAGGATCAAATGTTGAACCCAAAAACATATTCTTTTAATAACTGAATTAATTGATTCACTTTGAATTCAAATGGTATCTTTCTTTTTATTTATTTTATATATATATATATATATAGGGAAGGGTTCTTTTCAGAACCATAAAAAGGTCGAGAACTGCGTGAACCACCATCAACCAATCAAATTTTTTTGGATATTAATTATTATTATTTAATTTAAAAGGGTATAATAGTAAAAGTACATTTTTATTTTCTTTTTGAATTTTTGTTAATAAAAAACGTTTTTTTCCCTGTATTTAGGAATTTTTTTTTTTTTTAATAATTTTTTTTTCAGCATGCGTGTTTAGTGAGGTGCACATGTGTGTTTTAGATAATCTAAATTTACGTGTGTTTGTAGTGTTCAATTTACATGTATTTTGTAAGGTGCATATATGTTTTTGTAGATAATATAAATTTACGTGTGTTTGTAGTGCATGGAATGGAAAACAGATGTATTTTACATGTATTGTATACAATTTAGAACAAAAACATTGGATACAAAATTTAAAATCATGTGATATACTATTCTAAGTACAAATTTCTAAAAGCAAAAAATATATTGCCGCATATGCACATGTATTTTCACTCCTTGGACAATTTGGATTTCTTTGTACGTATATGTGCACTTGTATTTACGCCATGCACTTGTGTCTTTAAACCTGAAATCTTTAGCATAACTATCTTGTCGCTAGATAATATGTACAAAACACATGTGCACTCTTCATATTACTCATCATACTCGTACCTGTAACCACAAATAATTAATAAACAAATTATTTAGTCAACTATACTCTTTTGTAAAAAGAAAAACAACTACTGAAACAACACACAAAACCAAAAAAAAAAAATTGAAACAAAAATCGTATACAACTTTAATCAACAGTTTGAGAAAAAATCAAGATTAAAAGCACAAATATTTTCAGTTTCTTGTAACACGTTGATATTTATATTTCTCCACATATGAACTAGAACAAACTCGAAATTCAAACATAGAGTGAAATAAAAAAGTTTAACCATGATATAACAACTATGCACATGTATTTCACACTGTTCGTCATACCAATTATAAATATTAAAAGAAGAGGTGAACAAACTCGATTAGAAGCACATGTATTTCAAACATAGAGTGAACACACCAATTATAAATTCAAACATAAAGTGAACAAACTCGATTAGAAGCACATGTATTTCACACTGTTCGTCACACCAATTATAAATTCAAACACTGTTCGTCACACCATGATATAACAACTATGCACTGTTCGTCACAACTATGCACAAGTATTTCACACCGTTCGTCACACCAGTTATAAAGCCACCACCTATAGAAACTAATGTCAAATTACAACAAAAAAAAACAAAACTAATACTTATTTTGCATCATGATAGTTATAAAATATACACATTGAGTAAATAATTAAAACACCACTAAAAAGATATTAGGGCATTAAACTTCAAGATACAACAACTTTAACTATTCAAAGATCTAACAGATGACAATAATAAAAAAAGATTAAAAACCTACAATCTTAATCACTTCCAAAATGCACATACAATCAACACTATTAGTTTAACATAATCCCAATAATGAAAAACCAGATTTCATAAAAAAATTCTAAAAGTTACAAATCCTATCTATTAAATCACTAATCGATCCCAATTTATGTACCCCAATAACCATTTCAATCTTGACCCCAGAAAGGAACAAACTTTCATACCGAAACACAAATAACATGTTTGGGGTGTTTGCCTAAGCTTACCAAAACACTTGTGCAGACTTACTTTAGTTAAAATCATAAAAATACAAACTTTCAGATTGAAATACAACCAACAAGCCATAACTAAAACACCCAAATGCACAAAACAACAAAATGAAACAACTTTATAAAAAAAATATTATATAAAACCTGGTAAGAGGTTATAATAGCCTAGGACATCAATATGTTTGCCATCTCTTGGACACTGCTATCTTTTGCCATTACGCTGTAAAATGGCCTGTTTCTACATCCCAATCATGCCAATTAAAGACGCACCACCATTTCTCTTTTTGTTGTTTCATCATGTCTTTTTGTGTGTGTTTTACTTCAAACATAAATCGATTTTTAATACATCTATATGCAAATCGCTACCATATAAAACGCCAGGTACATGCGTGTTAGTATTTCTTTAGCGTGTCCCATAATAATTGTGACAAATGATGTGGATGAAGGCGGTAAACGATGAGTTTTCTGATGATTATGGAGGGGTTATTAGTAGGTGAAAGAGAGGAGGCGTCAAATTGAAGGGTGGGAGAGACCGAGGTGTTTTTTTTTTTTTTTCTTTTGACCTAAATGTCATTAATATTTTCCTAAATAGTAGGGCCAGTTATTGAAAATTAAAATTCCTATAATGCCCTTCCACCTATTACTAAATAACTCTCTATCTTTTATTTTATTACATTTATGCCACTTTTATTTTTAGCCATTGATCAAATATTTAATGGTTGAGATTGGTTCTCGCAGTTCTCGACCTTTCCTATATATATATATATATATATATATATATATATATATATATATATATATATATATATATATATATATATATATATATATATAGTTTTGCTTTGTCTAAAGGCCGGTATTATGAATATATTGTGAAAATATGCAGGATTTGATGAGCCTCTTAAAGCATGTTGTGGACAAGGAATATATAACGGGCTTGGCCTCTGCACTGCTGTATCAAACTTGTGTCCCAATGAGACAAATACGTGTTTTGGGATGGCTACCACCCAACTGAGAGAGCAAACCGACTAATGGTGCAGAAAATCTTCAGTGGCACCAAGTGCATGACCCTCATGAACCTAAGCACCCTCATAGCTATCGATTCAATTCAAGCATAGTCGTATCATTTATGTAAACTTTATTACTATGCCTATCTATTTGCTATTATTAACTTTTATGTTCAAAATCCCCGAGAGGGATTATTTTGCTATTCAAGTATTTATACAATATAACCTTCACCAATGTGGCAAATGTGAAATTTATCAAAAATAAAACTCGTGCCAAATTACTTTAATGTGGCAAATGTGGCAAATGTTAAGAACTGATATGGCAAACACATACTGTGCAAATGTTAGAACACATACTATTAAAGTAGCGGAATGTGGCAAACACATACAATAAAATATATTAAAATTTGAGTTTACGGCACAAATGTGGCAAATTACTTTAATGTGGCAAATGTGGCAAATGTTAAGAACTGATTTGCATTGTGTGGCCAATGTTAAAAATGTATTTTTAAATGTCAAATTTTAAAAATAAAACTCTAAAATGTGGCAAATGTTAAATTCAAAAATGTGAAATTTAAAACTCGATCTACGATGTTGCATTAATAAAACTTAGCTTTTTGGTAACTTTGTGCCAGTTTGCGTTTTTGCAATTTTTTTTTTTTTAATTTGACCCATTTAAGATCAAACACAACCCAAGTCAACCAAGATATGCATGTATATAATCTGAAAAGTTTTTGTAGGGCAACAGGATATCTGATAAACTACATCATTATGGTAAAAATCTATTGGGCGAGGTCAATTGTTAATCGATAAAAGATCAGTTAAACTAAATTTTTAGTAATATCTATACTTGTGAACAGTTTTGTTAGAAACGGAAAGTAAAAACTTACCATGGAAGTGGAACTCCATTGTGTTATTCGGAACAAACTCATAAACCAGCAATCGTTGAGCTACAGTTGTGCAATACCCGACCAACGAAACAAGATGTTTATGATGAACACGGCTGATAATCTCAACTTCCGCCTGAAACTCATGTTCACCTTGTCCACTACCCGTTTTCAGTTTAACCGCCACTTCTTTCCCATTTGGAAGCACTCCTCTATGTACATATCCAAAACCACCTTGTCCAAGAAGATTAGCCTCCGAAAATCCATCAGTGGCCATTGCTAATTCTTCATACGTGAACGTGCTTTTAGAGAATCCTAATGACATCCCGGGTGAAGGTGGTGGAAGTGGAGTTGGCCCTCCTGAGTAATTTGATCATGAAACACCGCTACTGCTAAATGCCGGCGGTGGTGGTGGTGGAGGCTGAGCGGGAGCAGCATGTGGTGGTCTGCCGACGTTGCTGGCGGTGGAGTGGGTTTTGATGGTGGCATTGAAAAGAGATGATCAGAAGCTGGTTGTGTATTTTGTTGCCATTGTTGCAGTGCACCACCATACGGATCAACCGTACATATTAAAAAGCGTATAAAAGTTATAATAATCCAACAAATACAATTAAACAATCTAGACCTACCTGAATAAAAAATTTTAGCATTTGGGATTGCTTATAACAAATATTAAAATATGATGAATTCTATTCCAGCACTTCCCATCCACCGATCCATCTTTGACTCGATGTCTATATCTGATATTAGTCCTACAAAAAGACTATAAGAAAACAAACCCAGGATGGTTATGTTAAAAGGACTACAATCTGTACTTTAGATGAAGGAATGATTGCAAGAATTTAGATTATTTTTTAACATACCTCATGCAAGCATCAAGATATTAAAAAATACAGCCTCATTCCGCGATTGTAGCTACATCCAAAGAACACATACCTCGAATTTTGATCATGATGACGCTTAGATTTTAGATTCAGCACCTGGCCAAAACCCCTTTAACATGCACAACATGTACCTAACGTCTATATAAAAAAACAGGAAAATGCAAAAAAGAACATCCACATGCTATCCTAACAGATACGAATGTATACTTATAGTAGCGGTTGTTTAATGGGGTATTTTTTTATTTGGTTGAAAAATGCAGTCGTTCTACTTTTATTAAACCGTGTAATTTTTGTCTCGTAATAATATTTTTGAGACGTAAACCACCACAATACGAACAAAATCCTGTTATATCCGGCCAACAACAAATAAAGCCGGTTAGACCCGGCTATAACTGGCCAAGGGGCAGAGGGCGCCGTACTTTTAGGTGCACATCAACTAAAGATGAAGCCATGAAGGTGTACTTAATTTGAAGTCCACATTATAACTAAAACAAGGTTGAAGCTACGCACAAAAAGACACGTCTTTGTTATGAACCCAGTAAGTGAGCAATTAGTAGTTCTATAGCAGTAGGCCAAATACCACGCCTGATATGACTTGAGTAAGATCATGCCTAGACAGAGTTTGTTTGGCCTTCAAAAATAAAATCTGTAAAAGCCTACCAACTGGAAAAAAAGGGCATAAATTTCCACGCATCATAAGATTGCCTACCATCATAACACATCATCATATTATAATCAGAATAATACACAATATAAATATATGAAATAAAGGGCGACATAATGAACCTTCAAATTAACCCGAAAGAAAGACATCTTAGCTAAACATGGAGCATATCAAGCGGCAGATTCCAGTCCACTTTAAGCTTTAAAGAGCAATCATTCCCGTTAATAAAACCAATGCCAGATAAAAAAAAAATAGGTTAAAAATATATAAGGTATAATTATCTTGTTAGGTAATATATATCATTTTTTTTTAATTATTATCTTCAAAATATACATTCCTAAATTACAAACAGCAGAATTTTTTAGCATGTCCTTATTTGTATTGATTTGGAACATATAAATCAAAAAACAATTTAGTCTAGTGGTAAGTTGTTTAGATAACTTATGAATGACCCAAGTTCAAATCCAATATATGTCTTCTTTTTAATTAAACCGAATTAAAATTTAAAATCCACAAATACAAACCGAATTTAAAAATAAAAAAATTTAAAATTGTACATAAATTTTAAAAAAATGCCATGTCATTAAAAAAATGCCACATAAATTCAATGATGACATGGAAATATGACATGGCATCCAAGTGACATTTTATGTGGCATGCTTCCTCTTATATATAATGTATAGATACTAGTGTCAAAACCCGTCCGATGGACGGGTATGACTTCTGGTTTTTATTTTTATAATTTTGTGGATCAAATATATACTAAAAAGTAATTAAAAGTTAAATGAAAGAGTTAAGATTGATGTTACCATAATCCATTAAACGACTAAAAGAGGGTAAGTTCTTTGATTTCTGGTTTTTATTTTTAGGATTTAGTAGAACAAATATATAGTTAAAAGTTAAATTAAACGGTTAAAAAGTATAATTGATGTTACCATAATCCATAAAACGGCTAAAAGTAGGTAACTACTTTCTAACATCTTGTTCTAAACAATATTAATCATGAACATCTTTTACATTTGATAATATTATTAACATTTATTATTATTATTTTGTTTTTGTTAATTATGTTTATTTAATTATTGTATATAGGTGCTTCCAGCTGTTATTTTACCAAATTTAGATGATGTTGGCGAATTTGAATTATCTGTGAATGGATTTATGGTTTTGTTTGATGTTTGTTGTGATGAGAATATGTATGTATTGTCGGGTTACAAGTAGAGTTTTTTTTGTTGATACCCTTTGTTTGTTAAGTGGTGATGTTTGTTTGTTTACCAGGAATAGGGGAAAAAGGTTGTGGTTATATGCTTTTGATAACGATGATATAATCCTTACAAAGGTGGTATTCAAAACGGCGGCTTTTTTAAGGATGCTCCAACTACCATTTACTTAGTTAGAGCAGTGTTAGTGTTTTTGTTCAGAGTTATTAAATTTTATTGTTTAAATTTGATATCATTTATTTCTTAGTTTACATTATAATTATATTCCGGTGTGTTACGTGTTTTAATTATTTTTTTGATTTTTGTTTCTGAAGGAGTACTTACTACTTTTTGCATGGACTTTGTCGTTGTTTAACACAAACACAACTTAAATGTTGACGTTTGCATTATTTTATATAAATTTCATTTTTGTGAATTATATTATAACTGATTTTCTATAGTTTATATCCATTATACAAATATAAGTTACAAATATATAATGTTGATGTGGAAAATCATTAAATTGTTTAAAGTTCGATGCATTGTAAGTGTTTTGTATAAAAGTGAAAGTTGATGATGTGTCACTGATGTGGCGGTGCATTCAACCCAAATTGATTCAATGCATTGGAGATGCCCTAAGTGAGAGAAAGAAGTGCTTGAGGTAGAAATAGTTATTCCATTGGTAAAATGTGAAAAAGCAAATAAAAAGATTATAACAAATAATAGTAGGTTTTAATGAACAACTTCAAATGGTTAATGTAAAGATCACCATTGTTAGAATCATTTTACTAATTTGGCATTACTTGTGCAATTTTTTGAGATACACTTGTTGTAGGAATCCGTTTTATTCCAATTTACTATGCATTGTTCGGTTATGTGAGAAGGTTTGCTCAATTGCAAGAATGAAATACGTCTCTTATATATATGCTTTGTGACAACAGTAGATGAAGATGAAACTTAAGACATGGTCTTTGTAGATGGAAGTTGAAACTCACAACATGGTCTCAGTACATATTATTAAAATAGATACATTAGCTGACATACGGTTTTTATTAGAACCAAAATCTTTTTTGGTCTTAAAAACAAACTTACCTTTCATCTTTAGCGTCCTCTCATGTAAGTCATGTATATATTCAAAAGCTGAAAAAAATATTTGTCATGATAATCATATACCTTGAAGAGTATTGTTAACATCCTCATAACACCAACGTACCTACGATTGCATCCATGGAAGGCAATGATTCTCCAACCTGCATAAATGTGACATTTTCATAAAAAAGTTGTTATACAGATTAAGATGAACTTATCATTTAGGGATAGAAGCAAGATCATGAAGAAATATGCAACCTGTATAAACTTGAAATTAGTCTCATGCAAACCAGAAGCTTCTGTTGCAGCTTGAGCACACTTCTCCATCTTTCTATTCGTATCTACACCAACTACACTTACACCGTAAGCCGCACCGCCATAAGATTTCACATTAGGACCCGTCTCTATCTCAATCTCCAATATTTGTTCAGCGTTTTTTCTTTTCAAATTTGTGAATAGCTGTGATTTTAAACCTGCAACCTTATAAAATATCAAGTGTCATTTAATGATTTAGACTTAAAAATCTGGTTCACAATTAAAATAATTGACTTGATTACTAACCTCGGCCTCATAAGTTTTCATTCTCCTATCCATGGCTTCAGCATAGAACTCCTTATACTAATCCGGTCTTGGAGGGTGAACCGTGTTCAGCACAACCTCCATAAAGCATAATAAAGCCATGGGCATGAAATGGAGGTCTTGTAATTGATTTAAAATAAAGGTCAACTTAGCAGATTATGTAGCAAGTGACTTGTCCCTTAAAATGAAACCGAATTTGGCTTTTGAGGTCAGCTATGATAACTGACATTATTGCAAGGGCTCTGATTCTGGCAAACTGACTCTAACTCTGGCTACAAAAGAGCCGAGTTCAGTTCGAGTTAATAGCTCAACAGGTCGAGAAATATTATTGCTGTGGTAGCCGACTTTATGTCAAGATATATTTTACCCAATTGTCAATTCAACTTGCTGTATATTTTCTCCCAAATGAAACTTGACAACAAATTATTCTATACAATTGCAAACTGGAGTAAGAAATCATGCAAACAATTTTTACTATTGGACGATTATGATAAGAGTATAAACAACATTGTTCTACAACAGTGAACTGGAAACATCAAACCCAGGTACCCCTTTGACCCAGAACGTAAAAGTGTAAGATAACTCGCTAAAAAAAGAGAATTCTTTCAAAGTACACATTTTACAGCAGTGTTCTAACTTGACTGGCAAACCTTAATCCCATAATCAAGTTCTAGATCTATTCTTCTGCAAGTAATTCCAGGTTTAAAGAGGACCCATCCATGATTCAGACATGAAGCCGTGTCGCTGGTATTATCATTCATCAACCATAAATGCGAGAGGCTATGAAGCTGCTTTCGACTTGTATAACTTAGCACAGAATATGTAAACCACCATACTCAAGAAACTAAGTCCAGCCAAAAGCCAAATAAACCGATCAAGGTTGCCCTGATTCAAGTTATCAGACACGAGTAGTAATAGCCGTGACGACAGTCAAAATAAATGAGCTTAAGTAATTCCCTAGAGAAGTGGTCAGTAAAGAAAGGGCACTACACAAAGTACGCATAGCATCAGGTGATTGATCATATATAGAAGAACTCAAGCTGCCCAATAAAAGTAAACACTTCAGCCGCTCCTAACAAGAAATACTGAGGTATTTGCCAAAGAATACTAATTGAAACTGGGGTATTTTGGTCAATTAGACCCAGTGATCTTGCAACATCAAGACGTCTTATTTCAACCAAAGCTGCAGCTGACATACAAAGAATGGAGAGGAATAGACCAATTCCCATGCGTTGCAATTCAGTAAAGCCTCTCCCTTGATTTGTGAATTTTCTTGCGATAGGGACAAGGATTCGGTCATAAACAGGTACTCAGAAGATGACACTAATGACATCAAATGTTGAAAGGGAAGCAGTCGGAATGGTGAATGAACCTACTGTTGTATCCATCATCATCCTTGTTCTACAAACATGGTCGACATTTGGGCGTAAACAGCAGCAAAAACAATGCCGGTTGCCCAAATTGGGAACATGCGTATCAAGATTTTGAGCTCTTCTACCTGTGTCACGGTGCATAATCTCCAGGGGTTGGAATAGTTCCCAGTGGTATTTTCGGTAGGTGATAGTACAGCAGCCTTATCAAGGAACCTGTGACGCCAAAAATCAATGAAAAACGAATAAAAATCAATATGATATTTGAATATCTTGAAGTAGCAAAATTAACAGTTTGGGTAACAGCCCCCCACCGACCGCACCCAGGACCAACATAGGAGAGTTAACTTGAGCTACACCATGAATAAATTGACACGGGAGCTTAAGTAGCTCAAACCAATAAACATAATTCCAACTTATAAAGTACCACTGTATGGAACTCTCGATTATGTCACTACAAAACAATAAGGAAGTAGCCAATTAGAATAACACAAACTAATTTCCTAACTGGTTACTAATGAAGGAAGAATTCATGTTTTCTTGAGGTATACTTACCCCTTCCGAGAGATGATGTGAATCTGGAAGCTCATAACTGTAAAGTTGAGATGGAAAAGTCATCAGGATTCACACCATTCCATTGAGAAAAGTAACATCGTGCTTTTTCAGGTTCTACATTTGCTTATTTAAGTTAGTTACTGCTTTTATCTTATGGTGTTTTCACAAAGTGTACACAATTTCATCAGTGCATGCTATATTTCACATATTACATTTTTTGCAAGTTAAACCATCGGTAAGCTTAATGTGGATATTTCCTAGAAGACCATTAATAACACACTGGCATGAAAAGTTCACTTACACATGATGTTCTGTTGTTAGCTACCTCACATTTTTAAGTTTAGGTGCCGGAGTTGAAGCAGCTTATGATGATACCGCAACTATAGCCTTTGACATATCACCTTTTCTAGTTGCATGAAAGTCTGAGTGAACTCATAATCAAAAGAAAAAAAAAAGTATTTTTGGTCATTTTAACCATTAATTCCTTACATTATCAAATTTTCCAGATACTTAAATATCTGACTATCTTATTACCACAGCTTAAAAAAACACACACACATTCTCAAAACAAAGTAATAAACCTAAGGGTACTTAATTTTCCATTATCTGGCCTAAGGGTGCGAGATTTAGAGTGCCTAAAATAATAACTTCGATTAGTTCAACGGCTGCAATGAACAATTTGAAGGTGAATGATTCAAGTAACAATTCAGGAAAGGAAATAAGAAACTCGTAATAGCAATTTGTAACTACCTGAAATCCAAAACGCATGTTCTTTGATCAAAGCTGGAGCGCTTTCTTTGACCAAGTTCATGTCGGTAGTCCGCTTATACATCAACCACGACTGAGCTAAGTAGAGGAGCATGAGAGTAGATAGTTCCACCAATCGTTAGATATAATGGGATGATAAAAAAAACAAAGTAAAAATGTTTCCACCAAATAATCTTATTCTTGTAAAATTACCCGAGCCGGATCCCACTTGAAGAAACGTGTCAAGTACCATAGTTGTTATAAAAAAACAGTTATGCACCGGACATGTCAACTTCGTCATCTGACTCGTATTTGTGAAAATCACTGGAATTATCATCAGCTCCATCTCCATCATTATTCATGTGGTCTTCAGTGTCCTCATCCTTGTATTTTTAATGGTCTAGCAACTGAAAGGATTGAACTATACAAATAAGAGGTTTCACGACCTTCAGGATCTTCTTCTGTTCTTATAAGTTTTCACTCGAAATCTGTAGATAATATCTCGCTCGTTATTACATAGTATGATATATCCTAAACATATCAATGAAATTGTTAGGATCGGACACGACACATACAAACACAATTAACTGCCACAATTAAGAACACAAGGATTTAAGGTGGTTCGGTCTAATCTGACCTACGTCCACACGAGGTAACTAGGAGTATTTTATTTCATCTGTGTTGTGTGTTGTTTACAAATACAGAGCACTCTCTTATATAGATATTGAGATGATAACTGGTCAAATAAACACACTGTCAATTACGGCCGCCCATCAATCACCGTAAATTATGGCCGTCCATCAATCACGAGGAACATGGTCGGTCAATTACGGCTGTCCATGTTTTTCTAGCACTACCTTTTTGACCAGCCTAATAAGTGGCTTCACACTCAACAATCTCCCACTTGAAGCCACGAAACAATCTTTACCTGTGCTTTAACTGTGTATCTGTATTTCTGTAAAACATCTTTTGATATTAGCCTTCTTCCTAGTTACCCTGGCCTTCTCATCAGTTAACCTGAAGGCCCGTTGAAGCTCCCGTTAGCTCCAACATATCAGTCATGACTGAAACTGTCACTGACCCATTCTTTGTTCCTATCGGCTCCCACTGACACGAACTGCCCGATCCTGGAACATCCTGAGAACAAACACTCTCCGAATAAAGTAGATAATCAACTGGAGAGACTTTGACGGCTGGAATACTGGTTCTCTTAACCCACTGTCGTCTGGTAACTCGACTGAAGCACACCTGTGCTCCCACCGCCATGAATGCCCCCGACGGTTTTACTGAACCTTTTCTAGCACGTTCAACTTGAATCTGACCTGTGACTCTGGGTTTGCCATCTGCAAAGCATACCTTCTTCTGCCCACGAGACTCTGTGAACCGGACTTTGGTCTTCTTCTAAACCGGGACGGTTACTCCCTCAGACGGTAAATTGACCACATACAGCGAACCTTGTTTCTTTCCTCAAGCTACGACTAGATTTCCCTTCATAACCTTCCACCGCCGTTCCTGAACTTAACCTCGTGTCCCTGTTTCATCCAACGCCCAACAGAAATCAACTGTTTCTTCAGACTTGGAATTACCCGGACATCCTTCAAAGTCCATGGACTGACTGGAGTCTTCAGATCTAAGTCACCTATGCTCGTCACATCAAGAACCTCATCGTTCGCCAGTCTTACCTTACCAAAATACCCTTCTTTCAGATTCCGCAGTGCTTCACGGCCGTGGGTAGCATGAAATGAAGCACTGAATCCATAACCCGGGAATCCACTGAATTCTCAACACAACAAATGAGAAAATCTCCTGATTCTTCAGAGGATACATTGTTTACTTCTTTCTTGTCTTTTGGACATTGATTCCTGAAATGTCCAACCTCTTTACAGTTCCAACAAGTCACATCATTTTGAGTCCTCGATTGACTCCTTCTCCTGTTCCCACTCCCACTACCTCTGTTATTTCTTCTACCTCTGACCGCATTCAATTGTTCACTTGATGATTCCCCGAAATTTCTTCGTCTGACGCCTTCGCCAGAATTAAATCCCGAATTCCCTCAAAAGTGAGACCTTTCGATCCTAATGAACTAGTAACGGCTGTAATCGTTCCGACCAACCGTCGGGTAATGATGATCGTAGTAAAGCTTGAAATTCATCCTCGAACTTTATTCCAATGACCCAAGTCTGATAAAATCGAGTTTAAATTGTTGATGTGCACTGTAACTGAACTTCCTTCCCTCATCCTTGTTTTGACTAGCTCCCGAATCAGGAAGACTTTATTTGCTGCGACGGCTTCTCGTACATATTAGACAATGCCTCCATGATTCCCTTTGCCGAGGTCTCCTTCAGAATGTTGAACGCAACATCCTTTGACAAAGCTAGTCTAATAAATGCCTTGGCCTTTTTATCCAAAGTCTCCCACTCTGCCTGTGTCATCGCCTCCGTTTTTTCACCTAAAACTGCGTCCAAGTCTTTCTGCACGAGCAAATCTTCAATTTGCATCTTCCACCAACCAAAGTCCTTCCCATCAAACTTCTCAATCTGAAGCTTACTGCTTTATGCCATTTTAACAATCAAATTACCAAATTGCTACAAACCAAACAGGTTCGTACTGCTAAATGGCAATTATACGAGCGGAAGCAATGAAATAGAAACAAGAGACTTTTCTATTTCGTGTGTTAAATGGTGATGAACTTGTGCAAAGATCTTGATTAAAAAAGTGAGGGACTTCTTTTGTCAAAGTAGAAGACTTGTGGGCACCTTAAAAGAAATAACACCACCTGGTATTTTATCTTCCCCAAAGAATCACAGTCTTTTATTTTTTTCTTTAAAAGACCACGCCTATCTGGTTCTTTATCTTCACCCCAATGGCGGACCTCTTTGAGGGCAGGGGAGGGTCCCGGCCCCCCTAAAATTTTCGGCACCTAGTATAAATATTATAGGTTTTAGGGGTAATTTAGTTGAGGTTACATACAAATCTCCGAATCGGCCCCCCAAAAATAAATTCCCCCCCCCCCCCCCCCAAAATAAATGGTCAAGTTCCGCCACTGCTTCACCCCAAAAAGAATGTCGGTAATTTTCTTTAAAAGAGACCACTCCAAAAAATATCACAACCTCTCTTTAAAAGAGGAGACCTGGTCTTTTGTCTTAAAAAAGAATCACGCTTTATCTTCCCAAAAAAAAGATAATGATCGGTCTTCTTCTGTCTTCGGCGATCGGTGACTGCCGCGGTGAACAAGTGCTGGTAAACACGCGCTTCTGTTCTGATGGAGCTGGTGGTGATGGCGACCAAGGCGCTGGTGGCTGGCAGTGGAGGTGGCGCTGCGCTGGTGGCGACCAATACCCTGGTCTCGATATCTGCCAATCAGGTAAGCTTCCTTCACCTTCTCTGTTTGTATGTGTCAATCAAGAGCCAAAGCTCTGATACCAGTTGTTAGGATCGGACGCGACACATACAAACACAATTAACTGCCACAATTAAGAACACAAGGATTTAAGGTGGTTTGGTCTAATCTGACCTACGTCCACACGAGGTAACTAGGAGTATTTTATTTCATCTGTGTTGTGTATTGTTTACAAATACAGAGCACTCTCTTATATAGAGATTGAGATGATAATTGGTCAAATAAACACACTGTCAATTACGGCCGCCCATCAATCACCATAAATTATGGCCGTCCATCAATCACGAGGAACATGGTCGGTCAATTACGGTTGTCCATGTTTTTCTAGCACTACCTTTTTGACCAGCCTAATAAGTGGCTTCTCACTCAACAGAAATAACACTAAGTTATGAAGATTTATAAAATTCTTTTAGAGAACTTTTAAAATGTTCACCCTGAGCATGTACGTGTCCAACCCATTATTCACATTATAAAAGAGCACAATTGTCCCATCTAATAAACGAATTAAAGGATCAGTCATATATGTACTTTGTCAATCCAGTAATCACGCCAAACAAAAACTGAACTTCATATACACACAGTCGATCTTACGCAAGATTTATAAGACCCATTCAGTATGTAAAAAGCAGGAAAAGAGTTGATCTTTAGAAAAAAAATCGGATCTTAAGCAGATAATAAATAATTTATAGGGGTGTTTGGAGTTTCTCACTTAACATGTCATAAAGGGGCTGTTTTGGATTTTAAAATGGGTGTTTGGGATTGCTTGTTTAAGCTTATCACAAAGGGGCTATTTGGAATTGCTTCTTAACATGTTGTTATTGAAATGTGTTCACATGCGAAGACTTGGTAAACATAAATTATAATGCTATGCATAAATGCGTGCTGTTAAAACTATTGAATCAATAAAATAACCATTATACTTATTATATGAGGCATAACTTGATTGAAGCAATATGAAGATTTGACACTACTCTGCTAATGAATTCGCACTTGTAGAATTTGGATTTAAGGCCAAACAGAACTATAGTCTTTTTGCTTTTAAAAATAAAATCAAACACTTAGCGGACATAAAATCTACATGTTCAGAATAATACAAACCATTAAATTTATTGAAATAAAATGTGATGGAACCAGTTTTGATTTCGAGCAACCCGGTTACCCAATATGACAGACCCGCCCATTTAGCCACCTATATCATTTTATTACCTGAAGACCAGCTCCGGAAAAAATGCAAGTTTAATTTCTTTGATTCTGAAAACATCCCAATAACTGATCGCATTCTTGCGGTGGTGTTCTTCCTCTAAAGGAGCAGAAAATTGGTCAAGTTCCTCTTCTAACCGATAAAGATCATAAATCTTTGAGAGGATAACAATCACGTCTGTTTTTCCTTTCTTCATGTAAAGCCAACGTGGAGACTCGGGAAGAAAAAACATCAAGAAACACTGGATAATATCAAGCACATCAACTACTCCAAGCATCTATATCCATCTCCCAGGAACCTATTCAGCAGCATATGTAAAAAATGAGATTCAAGATTTACGAATCTGTATAATATGAATTCTAATATCTTGTCCAATATAATAACTGAAGAATTCTTATAAATGGAATTTCCATTTTTCTTTGGGCTATATTTTTGCGTTCTTCCTTGAGATTTTCAGTGTATATCCTTTTTTGGATCATTAATTGTATATGAAGTCTATAGTCACAATTAAGTTGTCTACATATAAAAACACCCAACTTACTATGAAGTCAACTGAAACTTATTTACACCACAACATAGCATAAAGAAATTAATTGAACTTGGAAATAGTTATAAACTACCTTATTGAACACCTAGACTTTTGGATAATGAACGATGCCACCGGTAAAGAAGGGACAACCAAGAACTAACATCATGTTTGATCAGATTGATCCAAACAATGATTGTTGAACAATCCTAATCAGCCCGTTCTTTAGTGCATACATGGATATAATCATTTTTGTACCATTGCCAAACGTGGCATTAAGAAGACCTCCAACTGCAAAGCCAACTGATTTTATTGCTCAACACCTTCTTTGTAAAATGAATATTGTAGTCAAGAATTTATAGATATAGTTGTATGGCCTGTATAACATGCGAGTTCCCTGCAGCAAAGCAAGTGGTTGAATATTAGTGTATATTTAAAATGACAAGGAGAATAGGTGAAGAAATGCTCACTCAGTTGCATAACCCAAACGCTCAGCCAGAGGAGAGATGTTGAGCATATCACAACTAACGTTAATAGTAGATCTTAGCATGTCAAATTGTTTGAATTGTTAACATGAGACCTTTGATCAATATTTGATCATATTTTGCTACTACTTAGACTATTAGTATATAGCTTCTAGTTCGAGATATAGAAGCCAGTAACATGAACATCAGGCTTTAATGACATTAACTTCATTATAAGGAAGGTTTTAATGAATCTTACGCAATGGGTCAAACTGATGCGTGTTCTGGTGTATAGTAACAATCCTCTTCTTCATGATTCAGATAGCAGGAACATTGAGCGAGCCATTAATTTCTTTCTATGTTACTGTTGCGGCTAAATGTGACAACTTGACTGAAATCCAACCACTACCATGCTCTCAGAAAGTCTTGATCAAGGTTGTCAGGATCGCGATCCTACGATCCTACACTTAAAAAACGATCAGGATCGCAACGGGATCGTAAATCTGGTAGGATCGTTCAGGATCGTAGGATCGGATCGTAGGATCGTAGGATCGTTTACGATCCGATCCTGTTAAACCATTTTTGGACTTTTTCTTCTATGTGAAGCATTTAAGCCCCATGTTTGATTCAAAAAGCCCAATCTCAATCACTAATTCATTGTTTTTCTTTTTTTTTTTTAACTTTAATTCATTGTTTTTCACAAATGACCATTCGGTTTAAAGTGACAGATGCGCATTGTAGGAAATTAGTGTTAGCATTGGCTAAATTAAGTACAAAATTATTACGATAATGACTAACAATATTTTCACGACAACTACATGCTATTTTTACCAACACACATATGATTTATTAATTTATATTAAGTTTTGCGTATGTACATTTCAAAAGGATAAAAACAAAAACTGGTTTATTTATTGTTCACCACGAAGTAAACTTTAAAGTATGGGCATTCTTTTTATTTTTTTAACGTTATATAGTATACAAATTGACTAAGTGTAGACTTATGCCGAGATATATATATAGAACTACAGCCCCTATACAAAAATATACACATTTTCATAGGATCTTAAGATCCCGATCCGATCCTACGATCACGATCTTGCAAAGCCAAAAACGATCCTAGGTAGGATCCCGATCCTGACAACCTTGGTCTTGATGATTCTTTTAGTATTCTTTCATGCTGAAATATATATTATATAATTTTATAAGGATTTTTATATCTACAAACACGCACAAAGAAGCAAGTTGGAAATTGTAAATCAATGTTATACCAGCGTTCGGAATTAAAAGCTTGGCCACGTAAACACAACTCTGAAGCTTCTGAAGAGGACTTCCGCAATCCCATTTTGATGTGGGATCATGAAAATCTCAGCAAAGCTCAGATCAAAATCTATAGAAATCCCAATACTAAAAAGCTCTTACCAGATTAACTTCGCCCCGTATGGCACATTCACCTTGACAACATCTTCAACTGACTCACAGAAACGACAGTCACTACTACAAAAAAGGTCTTTTAGACCGGTTGTACGAGCCTTTTAGACCTGTTATCCAACCGGTCTAAAAGGGGGGAGGTCTAAAAGATGAAAGTCATATAGACCGGTTGATGCACCGGTCTAAAAGAGTATATTAAGACCGATTGGTATCATTCGAACCGGTCTATATATGGATTTTATTTAAAAAAAAATACTAATCCCAAACAACCCATTTATATGCAGAGATTCAGTAAGCAAACTCAGACAAACCTCTCTATAAGCATTTCTCTAACTGAAAATGCTTATAAAAAGGGTTGTTTGGATTGCTTATTGAAACTACGTAGAAAAGGCTGTTTGGGATTACTTATTGAATCCTATATTTATTCTCGAGAATAGGCAAATACAAAAAAACTTAGTATCGTAAAAGAATTACAAACCAAACAAAGAAAGATACATGAGAATTACAAACCAAGTACAAAGAAACAAGGACAACGCGACCACATATTACAGCAGTCCACGCAACCAACATGCCAAAAAATAATTACATATCAGTAGCTCCAAACACCACCTGTCACACTTGACTTGCTAAGCTGCAAACTGTCGGAACACACTGCACAATCACAGCCACAACACTAATCAATAACTGTAATAATGACCATTGGAAGTTTAAACTAATAAGTAGAAGCAATAGAAACTGAGTATTAGAAGTCTAATCTAATCAAGAATATATCATTCATAATCTGTCAAGTTTAAAGCGGATAAACGACCATCAGAAGTTGAAAGTAAAATATAGGACGCCAATTATTGCCAAGCACAGATTAAGAGCCTATGACAACATAGACACCATTTAAACTTAACTGCTCAAGCACACAAAATTGTTCATATCAACTGTGAGTCATTGTTTTGCTAAATAGTAAGGATAACCACCTAATCCTGTAGCAGCTGGAGGTTGAGAAGCCCGTAGTTTTCCTTCTTTATAGTGTACTGAGGGTATGTAATCTGGGGTTGGACCGGATGTGGAGGAGTTATAACTGGCGCAACCGGTGAGTGGTTTGTGTACACAACCGCACCAGGATAGGTTGAAACGGGCTGAGACCAATCCTGCAAATTTACAATGCTGATATGTCATGTAAAGTTCAAGTAATTATAATAAAATCTCGACTAGTGAGCATTGAGCCAATTGATACCAAGAGTGTGTGTTCCAAATGTTTGTACCTGTCAATGCCAAAGTTCTCCATGTGATGGAGGTTTCGGTGACAAAGGCAAGCGACAGTGCTGCAGTGATCTGAAGCTCTGAAGCTGAATATATAGATCACAAATTAAACCAAAATTTTAGCAAGATTACCTACAATTATGCAGATTAAAAATATACTTTTAAAATCTCATCCCATATCTTGTAGCTGAATATATAGATCACAAAAATATACTTTTAAAATCTGATCACAAATTAACATGGTTGCAACCTGATTTACTGCTGTTAACGAGCCTCGAGATTTTAGGTGCAATTTCTGCTATGAACACCGGGACAACATATGAAAACACTCCCGTTCCATATCCTGTAGCTAGTCTTCCAATATCCAGTGCCAAAGGACTCTGTCATACACGGGAAAACTCATCTCATCCAAATATGGGATTAAGACTTTACGCACCTCTGCAAAGTAAGTTGCTATCTATCGCGCTGAGCAGAAAACACTCCTAAATGTCTGTTTACATTCTTAGTTATTTAATTTTTGCATAGCATTGATTTGAACCAAGTACTTAGAGCAACAACTTAGACCCAATGACCCATTAATGTAATAAAAATAACTAAAGGGTGCAACAAACCCAAATTCTTAACACCTATCACCCACACAGCCCTCATTTTATTGTTTAACACCATACCTTGCTGAAAAGATACGGCACATAAAGAGTCCTAAATCACTCAATTCATGTATAATGAAACTACCAAAAAGTATATTCATGTATAATGGACCTATGCAATTATCTGAAATTGCAAATGTGTTGGAGCCAAAGTATATTGAAGTGTTACAAGGACCTATGCAATTATCTAAAATTGGAAAACGGGTTTTCACTATTATTAGCACAGGTTCTGTAAAAAAAATGGGTGACTCACTAGTCACAAGATGTGTGCACCTAGCTTGGTTAGCTTCTTTGAAACATCAGACTGGCGGAGAACCACAAGGTAACAAGACCCTTGTGCTTATTTTTGTATTGATAGTTCTAGGACTTTATAATTTAGACCTAATAACCTTTAATTTTCTTGTATTCCCAGTTTCAAAACGTGCGTCCAAACACCCCAAATTAATATTTCTATGTATCCTGTCCAGCTTTTTAAAGTTAATCAATGGCAGCCTTTAACTCATTACTGATTTTAATTTCATACATGTTGTTAAATCCGATAACAAAATAACCATAGCACCTAATACTTTCATTTTACTGTTTTTTAATATCTCTTTACACTTTCATTTAAGTTACTGGAATTAAACATGAAGCAACCCATTTAACAGTTGAACTCAAGCACAATGACTTTGGTACCAAACAACAAATAGCAATACAACTTGAAATTGGCAGCAATAAAACATGAAAATGACACAAAGTACTAATCATTACTCATTAGTCAATTTCATACGGACTATCACATTTTATAGCTACATCATGTAAAAAAATTATGTCAAATAAATCATAAATAAACACACAATTCAATATCAAAACACAAACAGTAAAGAGCAAAGATTTATACCTAAACCTCAAGATTAGGCACAGATCTTATACAGTGTAGCCTAAAATGTTAACTCTGTTGAGCGGATTCTTTCTTCTTGGTGATAAATTACCCTAACCAGCATAGAAGAAAGTATGAGTCGATCTAAAATGCTAAAAATTGAAGAAATTGGGTACATAAACTGACCTTCGAGCACGGAGAGCTTGTCTATTTAACTATGATGGCGGTCATGTAATCGGTGAGGCGAGGAAGTGGAGCGGCGGAGGTGGTGTTAGGAGAGAATAAGAGGAGCTGCTGTGTTTGTGTTAGGGTTAGTGAAAATGAAAAGGAAAAAAGAGGGGAAATAAAGTGCGCTCTCAAAAATCAAAAAATTTTGATAACTTAGACCGGGTGTTTTAAATTTTGACATATCACCGGTTCATTTTTTCAATTTTTAGACAGGTAAATATGAAATACACCGGTCAACATATTTAGACCGGTTTTTATCATTTGCACCCGTCTTAATGAGTACCAGTGGGTAAAAAGTCTTTTAAAGACCTGTGAATTTTTGAGAGGGTCTAAAAAAAGAGGTCTAAAAGCCCTTATTTGTAGTAGTGAGTAAGGCCTACAAATATTGGGTCCACGTGGAACTGACCTCTGGATCACGCTCGCCATGTTTTTGGATTTCCTACAGATATGCATATGTAAAGCATCACATAGTGTGTAGAGTCGCTCAAACAAGTTAGTGGTTGCACCATGGGCTATGATGTAGTCCCCTATATTTCCCCAAACTTAACCCCACCAAAATGTTTGTGGTCCGCAACTGGTTGTCGTGTAAGAGGATGAACGGGTCCAATGTTACAGAATTTGACTTTGTCTTCAGACATGTGGACCAGCTTTTGGTAAAATGTTGGGCCCATGAACACGAGTGACTCGACCTTTTCACATGTTCTCCCATTATAAACTCTCTCATTTCCCAATCTAGAAAATCCGCACCTGCAAATGCAAACTGCTAGGGGTAATAACAATTCTTGATTGAGACCATCTGATAGTGTAACTTCCTAGTCTAGAACCCCCTTGTCAAAAAGTGGGTAAAAATGAGTTCCGAACACAATGCAGCTCCGAAAAGCATCTCCAAAAGTTATTATCCAATAACTGCTATTTTCAGGCTGTATAATTACCTTAGCAGCTCCGGTGCTGCTAGGGATGATGTTGAAAAATGCAGCTCTTCCACCTCTCCAGTCCTTCATTGATGGACCATCAACAATTTTTTGAGTAGCTACAACGTTCATGTTAATCAGGATGTTAGATAGATTTTACTTTTGACTTTTAATTTATGATTTAACTAATGTAAGAAATAAAATGAAAGGTAACATACCAGTGATAGAATGCACGATTGTCATAACACCTTCAACAACGTCAAACCTGTCATCGATGACATTAGCCAAGGGAGCAAGACAGTTGGTTGTGCAACTGGCAGCAGATATGATGAACTTCTTAGTACTACCATAACCATTCGAAATACAAATAAAAACAATTTAAAATTACCGTATAGACAGACAACTACTAAAACTAAGTATATCTAAAGGATTTTAACAAACCTTTAAGTGGGCAACAACCTTTTCCTTGTCGGTGAAGACACCAGTAGACTCCACAACAAAGTCAGCTCCAGCTGCACTCCATGGGATCTGCTATGGGTTCATAAATAGGATCAAAAAAAAAATGAGACATAAATTCCTATTCTATAAAATATCTTTATAACAGGATTTTCTAAAAGATGTTACTGTTAGGATTTTAGATCTAGTTAACCAGTAACCTCTACGAGTACGCAACGGAAAATGGATCTAGTTAATACAATTATGTTAACACGTAATTAATAAACACATAATTTAATACATTATTAAATAATTTAAAAGGGAATAAAGAACGCTAACCTTGCTTGGCAATTGAACACTAGTAACGGAACAAGAAACCCTACGAAACCTTTAAGTGTCTAAAGTAAACACCTCGAAGAGTATCACACACAAACCCGATTAACGTATACGTTCTATTAACGCTAGTCGAGAATGTAATATATAAACCAAGTCAAATACTTGACCACTTGAATAATACAAATCAGAAAAGTCCAAGACCTGGCTTGTCTTCCTCCCGAGAACAAAAGAACCTAGAACAGCTTTTGTAACTTCACCCGTATCGGATATAAAGATCCGGTAACCAACCTCCTTCTGTCCGAGATAAAATACCACGAGCAGGAGCAGTTACTCCTTTGATTCTGCTGCTATGTGTCGACCAGGAAACAAGAAGCAGGTACCAATCGAACTATCTAAACACTTGTTTATAATTGCAAGTTTAGAAACCAAAACAAACACCTTCTTGTCGAATTGTTTTACCAATCGACCAAGAAGAATAAAGCAGGGAATTGGTGATCAATTTAGGATTAAGAAGCTGAGATTATCTCACTATTATAGGATCTAGGGATGTGTTTATATAACCTTGGATTTAATTGATGTCGACAGAAAATGGAAGAGTGAGGTATTATTCTTGCTGTCACTTTTACTTAGAATGATTGGAGTTTATGGTGTTTTAGTTGGAAAGTAATATGAGTGATGTGTGGGTTGGAAAGTGATGTGAGTGATGTGTGAGTATGATATGCATAACAGTTGACGGGTCAAGTTACATTCATATTCGGGTAACGTTTATTCAAGTATTAGTTACGTTTCAACACGTATACTCGTGTTTATCGTGTGTGCCTCCATCGGCTCACACACATCTAGTTGCTTTGTCGTGTTTTAGAACTCCCACAAACCAACAGTTCCCAATTGGGAGTTGGTGTGTCGAATGGCACACAAAACTAACGATGGAAACGCCTAGCAAACGCTCTCACTGGCTTTTTAACTAAATGTGTCTGAGAGAATAGTTTCGAAAAAGTTTCTCAGTAGCATGGTCATTCAATGTCTTGCTTTAATCATCCTTTGTTATAGATACCCGTAAACCATGGATTATGGATCTTTAATCATTCCATATAGTTTAACTATTTAGAATCTCGTTATAGATTTTAATTTAGATATACCAAATGTAATCAAGAATCATCTTGCATTACCCTTTGGGTCCGGCCAGACAATTATCTGATTAAATATGGAGAGGCGCCATGGTATCTTTCTGCACATATCAAGTGGAGTAACAAATACTTTATTGACTACAAGCATTGTGGATGCCTTCACATCACTCCAAATATAGCTTTTATAACTATCTTATTCAGATAGCGTTTTGCATATACTTACAAAAAGTGATATCCACACATAATAGAACTTACTTGCATCTCAAGTCTAAGGACTAAGATAACAAACCATTTTCAATATTTTACTTATGACAAGGATCCAAAAGTAAATGTTTGAAAGTTGGGGAATCCAAGATGCATCTCTAGTGAATACATGTGAGTTTGCGGGAACAACCGATTCTCGTTAGAATTATATCCAACACTCACATTTTCCTTATCATAACAATATTCCCATATTATTAACCGACAATGGACATATTTTGAATGATAAATCATTTCATGGATTAAACATGCAAAAATGGAATAACAGATTATATGAATATAATAATAAATACCTCGTATCTTTATTAAACATAAAATAATAACTGTTTTACAACTCCAAATTATCCAAATACTAATTAACACACAGTTTACATGAGACTACTAGCAGGTACCAAACCTATTTCTCTAGTCAATTTAGAATGCTTAGGGAAATCCAAAGCTTTTGTAAATGGATCTAGATTGTCATCTCAGGTGAACCTTTAATATCTTCACATCACCCATTTCAATGGTCTCTCGAAGATAATGAACTTTAGCGCGATAATGTCTAGCACCTTTAGTAATTCCGCTTTCATTTGCTATAGTAATGGCTCCAAAGATATCACAATACATATTTATGGGTTCTTCAATTGTGGGAACAATGTTCAACCCAAAATGAATTTACTAATCCATACAAACTCTTTTGATGCATCACAAGCAGCAATATACTCAGCTTCAGTAGATGAAGTAGCAAAAATACTTTGCTTAGTGCTTTTCCAATCAACAAAACCTCCATTAAGAACAAATACATATCGAAGTCCGAGATTTTAAGTTGTCAGCATCTGTCAGATATCCAAAGATCGTTGTAGCAAGAAACCCCGAGCTCTTGTTCATCTTTTCCTCCAGAGACGAAACATATCCTTAGTATTGCGTAAATACTTTAGAATATTTTTCACGCAGCCCAGTTGAAGTTCACCTGGATTCTGTTGAATCGCTTGTCACATTCTCGCGAATGCAACATCAGGACGAGTACATCTCACAGCATACATAATAGAACCTATAGCAGAAGCATAAGGAATTCTTTGCATGCGCTTTTCCGAGTAGGTGTTTCAAAGACCTTGTGATTTACTCCATTTAGGCTTATCTTGCATTGGGATTGCGCCACGTTTGGAGTTCTCCATACAAAATCTTTTCAAGATTTTCTCAATGTAAGGACTTTGACTAAAACCAATTATTCATTTAGATCTGTCTCGATAGATCTTAATTCCAAGAATATATGCAGCTTCTCCTAAATCTTTCATGGCGAAACATCTTCCAAGATAGGATTTTACATCTTGTAACATTGGAATATTGTTTCCCATAATCAATATGTCATCAACATACAAAATTAGGAAAGTGACATAACTCCCACTAGCTTTCTAATATACACATGGCTCATCTTGATGTTGAGAAAATCCAAATTTCTTTATCTCATCATCAAAACGTTTATTCCATTGCATCGATGCTTGCTTAAGTCCATAAATGGAACGCTTGAGCTCGTGATACCCGGTTAGGATATTTTGGATCAACAAAACCCTCAGGTTGCTCCATATAGACCTCTTTGTAAAGATGTCCATTGAGGAAAGCGGTTTTTACGTCCATTTGCCATATCTCAAAGTCATAGTATGCAGCTATGGCTATGAGAATCCTTATAGCTCTAATATCTGCTACAAGAGAAAAGGTTTCTTCATAATCAATCCCGTAGGTTTGAGTGAAGCCCTTTGCTACGAGACGAGCTTTAAAAGTGTATACCTTACCATCCATGTCAGTCTTCTTCTTGAAAAGCCACTTGCTGCCAACTGTCTTGCAGTTAGGAGGAAGCTCAACTAAGACACGCATCATTGTCTTTTCATGGATTGCATTTCACATTCATTGCATCAAGCCATTTCTTTGATTCGTGGATCTAGCAATGCAAATTTTATAGTTATTGTTCACCAAGATCCCTAACTCATGTTCCTCACGTCGATGTATAAACACATACGTCAGAGCACGACATGTCCTATTGGACTTTCGAATGGGAACAATATCACCTTGAGGTTCTTCAATTTCTTGATCATCCTTATCATGATGAATGCTAGTGTCTAAAGAAGGATTTGTATCTTCTTCTTGAAGTAATTCAAGATCATCCATACTACCACTTGCTTTAAGATCCATAAGATTACTCTCAAAGAACAAAGATTTCGAGCAACAAAAACTTTGTTCTCGGATGGAAGATAGAAAGAATATCCCATACTTTAGGGTATCCGAAGATACACTTAATAGCTCTATGTTCAAGTTTGGTAAGTGTATCACGCTTAGTGCGCCTGCCAACCTGCAGTGACTTTTAAGTAAGATGTTTCTTATACTTCTTCAGATGGTGTCTTCTATCAACCTTCTTAGTTGGAACCATATTGAGAATGCGCAATGAAGGGCATAACCCCAAAAGGACTTTGGAAGAGTAGTTTGTTTCATCATAGAACGCACCATGTCATGAAGGGTTCGATTTCTCCTGCATACGAATTTGTCACACCTCCCGTCCCCTGTTTTGCAGTGGAATAAATTCTGGGCATGATCATAGCAACATACCGCGCTATATTGAACCACCTAAAGTGTCGTTTTAAAACACATCGTTGGATATTTCATAAAAACATCGAGTTTACAACATCGGTCCCAAAAGTTACAAAGTTGCGGAAATACAATATGTTACAAGTCCAAACGATGTTTTTGAAATAGGTGCCATAATGTACATAATGTAAGTCGACGCCGCGACTCAAAATGTAGGTCCCTAAACCATGTCATAATGCGAATGCCTCAGCATTCGAAAATACATTGCTAAAAAGGTCAACAATAATGTTGGTGAGAAATCATAGGTTTATGTAAATGTTTTATACGACTACACAAGTATAGATCAGGCATGACAATCGAGTCAATGAAAATGTTACAATTGCACAAGTCCATGACACAAACTAGACAAATCATAATGTATGCCCCTAGAGTGTTTGCCGACAACTCCGTGTTATAAAATGAAATGCATCCGTATGACTAGTTGGGATTCACCAACCTGGATGGAGGAGTCACCCTCGATAGATCTATCCACTCACCCTCGCCTAAAGATTAACGGTTCATGTTCGTAATGGGAATGGGGACTTTCAATTGCAAATCATCGGTAACTTAAGCAATGTAATGAATTTAATGTACTTGGTATCGTAATAAAAATGTTGTGTAATGTATTCTCCCGTAGGTTTAATTAAATGCAATGTAAGGGAAAACTCACTTGATAAACCGAATAACGCAAAAGTGAGTACATCGAGGTTTATAAAGATGCTTCAACCGACCTATTACGAATGATATGATATGTCATGAGTTGCAATGTAATGTTATGCACACACGATGTTATTTATACCATTTACGGGTTTTTTGAAAATATTACTCGTCGTCGAAAAATACTCTTTTGACGCCTCGACCCTTCAAAATGACTTTACATGTTTTACGTCAAAATGTCATCCTACAATGGTTTTATAATGATTTTTGGTGAAATTAACACTTTTCGTCGCAAAACAATGTCGTCGGAAAAATCATGAAATCAACAAAATGGCTTCGAAAACCAGCCGTAACGCGTGTACGCCGATCGTTAGAGAAACTAACTCGACGGTTTTGGAAAGTTTGTATCGATATCTAGAAGTTTCAGCTCGAGAGTTTTCGCTCAAAAGGTCTCATCATAAAGATATTAAAGGCTAAAGTTGGTGGTTTTGCTAATTGCGCGAAAATGAGTTTCGCCAACTTTTGAACATCCGTAAATAATTTACTATGACTCGCTTGACAAACAATTTTGATTTGAAAAAAATATGGCCGATAAACTTGATTTACTTAGAAGACACTTCGTTATAAAAGTTTCACATCATGGTTAAAACTCGCCGCAAACATGGACGCTTCAGCCTAGTGAAATAATTGTTACGTAGAAATAATATAATTTTTCGAAAATAATATTACGGCAACTTTATAAAAACGCGCATATATTTGTCGCTTTAAATCCGCTTTCACGTAAAATATGTCCTTAGTTTAAGATCAAGTAAACTAATATATTTTGACAAGTCGAAATAATTTGTGAAGCTTAAGGCTCGTTTTTGACCCAAAAATACTAAAAATTGTATGCTGTTTTTCAGAAAATACGCTTCGCCGTCAAACTTTAAAAATTCACGGCCAAATATAACTCCGCTTTTATCCGCTCAAAGGCCACGGATTCGTTTTAAAGTATATTTTCTAAATATCAAGGCCAAAATGTCGTACTAACTGTTGGTTTTTCCAGAAATTCGTTTTAAGGACAGAACGTAAAATATAGTTTACGAAAATAGTTTTTCTCGGACAAAACCTATTCTAATTCCTTCAAATCAACTCCAAAACTAATCTAATCCTACCATACACCTTCTTAGGGTGCCATGGGTTCCTAATCACCATCAAGACCAAAGAATAACTTGGGAATAATTATAGGATGACTATAAGTATATAATAACTCTAAAAATCAAGAAAAAAAAATGGTATAAAAAATATAACATGCATACTACCTCCAAAAATAACAAGATGAATATGAAATGATAAAGAAAACATGAAAATGAAAGAAAAAGCTTACTAGTGAAAAATGAAGAGGTGCTAGTAACAAGGTTATACCTAAATACTCTAGATTTTTATTTCAAAATCTAAGAAAGAGTATACACTAGATTGTTATAATGCTTGCTTGAAGAAAAATTTTGATCCTTGGTGATTCTTGATGAGTGACCGGTTGGGAGAAGCCAAAGAGAGGAGAGAAATATCTTTTGCTACTTAGTGAAATAATTAGATAAGAGTAAAAGTAAATGAGATAAGAGTAAGACTTTATTTGTAACAATTCAACTTAATCAAGCCTACCTGACACCCCACCTGCCATGGGAGTGGGACTAAGATATTTTACTTTTTTTTTTTTTTTTTTTAAAACTTTAACTTGTAAGTAATTGAGTAGAATTTGATAAATTGTACAAGTAAATGTAGAAAATGTAAGTAATGTAAATGGTAGATTTTGGTACAAGTAAATTTTTAATAGGTCAAATATATGTAATGAGTTAATAAAAATTGTAAAAATACATTCCTTGTGAAATTTGAGTGATAAAATAATTATCGATAATTTTAAGAAAACGCCATAATAATTTAACTTTAACGATTTATGTACCAAATAAATTTGAAACACTAGGAAAACTAAAATATAGTTTTTATAAACTAAATGTGAATATAAAAATACCTCGGGATCATTTTTGAAAATAATGGATTAAATATTCAAAATAAAACTCACGCGATAACGATTATTAAATATAAAAATTATTGGATGTGAAGGAAATGTTATGAATGAACTAATGAGATGTAAATGATGTCAATGAAATGTAGACTAATCTTAGTCCATATGAAATGCACGATGTTTATGATCATGAATTACGCTAAACCTTTAAGATTCTGGATTTGAAACAAGTAAACCAAGTTTACTATAAATGTTGAAATTGTGAGGCATGAATTGTGTCGAAATGACCCGAATTACGGGTTATCACATTACCATCCAGGAATTCATCCTCAATTCAATCGTTGTTAGGTCTCTGAACGCCAAAAGATGAGGATACTTGTGTCGATCCGGTCTCCTTCCCGAAACTCAGGACTCTGCCTTTCCAGAATTTAACTAATCCAATAACGACTGCTTTAACCGCTTGACCTCGTCCATAATTTCTACGTGTTCCTCCACAAAGTTGAGTTTGTCGCTGTCAACTTCGCCCAATGGGATAACGAAGCATTCGTCTCAGACATTCTTCGTTTGAAACATGAAACGTGTTGTGCACATGACTAAGTTCTGATGGAAGATCAAGTCGATAAGCTACCTAACCAACTCGCCTCAAAATCTTGAATGGTCCAATGTATCTCAACTTTCCACGCTTTCCAAAACGCACTCCACGCCTTCCAAGGCGATACTTTCAACATTACCACCCACTTGAAAATTCCAATCCTTTGCGCCTAACATCCGTGATAACTTTCTTCGCCGACTCTCGCAGCTTCCGAAGTCTATCATAATTTGAACGATCTTTCCGTGGTTTCCGCATCATTTCCTGACCAAGAAGTTGTCTGCTCCTACTTCGCAACAAATGATCGGGCACTTTCACCATAGAGTGCCTCGAATGGTGCCATCTTTATACTGGTGTGATAACTGTTGTTGTACGAGAATTCAATCAATGGCAAATGGTTAGCCCAACCATTTCCAAAATCAAGCACACATGCCTCAAGATGTCTTCTAATGTTTGAATAGTCCTTTCACTCTTCAATCATTTGCTTGATAGTGATATGCTCATCTCTAATCTCGGTTCCAATGAATCTTGCAATGAATTCCAAAAGTTTGAAGTGAATCGACTATCTCTGGCGGAAATGATAGAAATTGGTGCCGTGCTCAGACTATTTCTTACATAAAGTCTAGTGAGTTGCTCCATGGAATAAGTCTCTAATCGGTATGAAATGGGCCGACTTGTGGTACACAATTATTACCAAATAGCGCCGTAACCTCCCGATGTCTTAGGAAGTTTCAGAACAAAGTCCATCGTAATCGCTCTCATTTCCATTGAGGAATTTGTTGTTGAAGTAAACCAAGGCGCTCGGTATTCACTTTTACCTTAGAAAGGTAAGACATTTGCTAACGTAAGTGGCAATCTCCGCTTTCATGTTCGGCCACCAATAAAGCTTCTTAAGATCTTGATACATCTTATCCGATCCCGGGTGAATAGAATACTTTGACTTATGCGACTCATGCATAATCAATTCTCGTATTCCGCCATACAATGGAACCTACATTCTATCCTTGAAACATAATACTCCATCCGTTTTCATTAAAACCATTTGGCGCATACCATAAAGCCACTTGGTCGATTTTCCTCCTTAAGTGCCTCGGTTTGTGCCGGATTTTCGATGGTAGGAGAAATAATCTTCAATGATCGAACTCTTAAAGGTTTAGGTCTCTTTTCCGAGCTAAGAGCACACCACAACATTGGCTTCTTTTCCGGTGATACTTGATTTCACAATCATAGTCAGCTGAGTAATTCCAACCAACGACGCTTTGCCTCATATTAAGTTCCTTCCTCAAGAACATATTGCAAACTCTTGTGGTCCGTAAACATCGCGGCACTTTGTACCGTAGAGTAGTGTCTCCAAATCTTGAGCGAAAAACTACGGTTCAACCTCGAGATCATGAGTGGTGTAATTCTTCTCATGAGTCTTAAGTTGTCGAGAAGCATACGCTATCACCTTCTCGCTTTTGCATTAAAATGTACCTAAGTCCTTTATGCGGCCGCCGCAATATACAACAAAGTTCTCGATTCCTCAGTAGTGCCAAAACGCCAGCTACAAAGCTTTGTTTCAACAACCAGCTTCTTGTTTCTTTCCCACTGCGACTTCTTGTTTTTCTCGTCAACTTGGTCAAAGGTCTCGCTATCTTTGAAAACCTTCATGAACCTTTTCTGTAATACCCGCTAGTCCTAGAAATTGTCAATTTCAGGATTTGTTGGAGTAGCCCAATCTTTCACGCGGCTTCAATCTTTTATGGATCAACTTGTAGTCCTTGTTTATCAATGACGTGACCAAGAAATTGCACTTTTGTGGTTCCAAAATCACACTTCAAAACTTGGCATACAACTTCTCATTCTTGAGTAGCCTTAAAATCATCCTTAGATGCTCTTCGTGTTCTCTTGCTTTTGAGTAGATCAAGATGTCGTCGATGAACACTATCACAAACTTGTCCAAATACGGTTTACAAGCTCTATTCATGAGATCCATGAATAGGCATTAGTCAATCCAAACGGCATCACTTGAAACTCGTAATGACCGTAACGTGTTCTAAACGCTGTTTTCGGAATATCCTCCTCCCGAACTTGGCGATGATAACCCACCAAGATCATCTTGGAATAGATACTAGAACCTTGCAACCGATGAACAAGTCATCAATTGGGAGTGGATAACTTCACGCTTAACTTGTTCAATTCTCGATAATCTATGCACATTCTGGGATCCATCCTTCTTCTTCACAAACAAGACCGTGCTCTCAAGGCAGGAACTCCTACCTAATGAATCCTTTATCTAGAAGTTCTTGCAATTGATTAGACAACTCTTGCATTTGGTCTCGATGTGCTAAACGCACTAAGTGTCGGTACCAAGCGTTCCCGCACTAAGTCAATATGAAATTCTACTCTGACGTAAGGTGGAAGTCCCAGTAAATCCTCTGAAAAACCGAAAATTCACGACAATAGGTACATCTTCAAGTCGCCTCCCGACTTTTTCTCTGCTACATGGGCTAAGAAAACAAGACAACCTTTCTTAATGTACTTTTCCGTTTTGATACTCGATATGATACTAATTCTAGTTCCACTTCGCTTCCCACTAATAATCAAAGTTTCACAGGGAAGATGAACAACTTTCATCACAATGATCTTTGCCATGAGATAACCAGTCCATGCCTATGACGACGCAAAACTACCAAGCTCTATACGGGCATGAGGGTCTATGTTGAAGGGATGATTAAGAAAATTGAATGCAAAACACAATGAACAATGGTGTTGGTGCTAACTAAATTACCATTAGCTAATTCGACAATGTATGATGTATCTAAGGTGGTTGGTTTAATGTTGAGTAAAGGTGCAAATGCATTGGACACAAAACTTTTATCTGCACCAATCAAATAAAATCAGAGCATAACGATTATTGAGAAGCGAACGCACTGCAATGACATTCGGTCCTCCTATCCTCTCTCCAATGACGAAACCCTTCCCTTGTGCGTACCTCCGATTCGATTTGCTTGATTCTTCTTACAATCGATTTGTAATGTCCACGCTCTCAGCAACCAAAACATGTAACTCTGTGGCGACTTGCAATCACTAGTTCGGCCAACTTTCTTGCAATTTTCACATGGATCGGGACATCTACCGGATTGTGATGACTCAAACACCTATTACACTTTGGCAAAACTCCGTGATACCTTTTTCCTTCCTTGACCCGCGGCATAAACCTTAGCAACCTCAGCCTCTTGGCTGTTGAGTAACATTTCTACCCCGTGTTGTCCCATTTGGCGCTTGTTGTTGTTGCTATTGTTGTTGTAGTAGGTTTCGTTATTGTTGTTATTAAAGTTGTTGTTGTTGTTATTTCGGGTTGTATTTACCTCTCTTTACCACTTCAGCCATCAACCTCTCGAAGTTACTCGAATAGCTTCCTCCATTGTTTGTGGATCAAATGAAGTCATCTCTTGAATCACTTCGAAGTCCCCGATAAAGCCTCTAGCAACTTTTCATTATCGTAAACCATTGACGGCATAACACGCCAATTCTTGGAATCTGAATGTAAGTGTCAATATCGTACTCCAATGGTTAATAATTCATAGAACTCCGCCTCCAACCTTTTGATTTCGCTCGAGGACAAAACTTCTTAGTCACCAAAACCTTGAATTCCTCCCAAGTAAGCTTGAAGGCATTCTCCATTCAATCGTTGAGCCGCATTTAATTCCACCATGACAACGCTCCATCGAAAAGTGCTCAGAGCATACTTAACCTTACAACCATCCCCGGATACATAAAGCAAAAATATCGATTCCATCTTTTCAAACCATCTAACCATTGTCGCTTGTTCCTTGCACTCTAAACTTGGTGGGTTCACACTTTGAAATCTTTGTACCGAACATATCTTAACTCCTGACCTCCCAAGATTACACGATAGCTTCCATAAGCCAAAGAAGAAATGCGGCTCCAGCTGCCGAAACGTTGCTCAACTCTTAAAGCATTAGCAATGCTATCATTCACCACAATTTTGAATTGTTCAGGTCATTTCAGTTGTTGCTTTCTTCGGTGCCATAACTCTTCAAAATCACAAGATGAAACAATCATGAGAACTCGTAAGTAGAAACAACCATCATACAATTATATCCACAACCACAACATGCATAAAGATAAATGGAATCACAACGGAACAATAACGAAATATCACAAATATAATCACAACACACGTGGATAATATACATGAAAATTTCGGCCTACATGGACCGATATCATACATAATAAAACCATTCCTACATAGTAGAGTCACTACTTGATATATTTGTTTGTACAACAATCAAAAGACAACAAGTTCTTAAACTACGCCCACACCTTGTGACTAGGATAATAATGGTCAAAACTATACAATGACAAACGTCTACATAAGGCACCTCATGGTGCTCCACCGCCTATCCCCGAGATCACGAACTCAATAACCAAACTATCAATCAAACTTCATCTCATCCATCCGACCGTGACAATTCACGCCAAAGCTAACTCCTGTGAATGACTCTCCGTGACTCATCACGCCATATCAAGTCAAACAACTCCGCATTTCAGCCAACTCCGTGCTCATCCCTCAATCTGTTTGCAATAAGACTCGGGATAAGCTAAGTCTATACTAACCCGCTAATATCAAACCTCGACCTCCCACGATGGGCTCAATCTCGCTAACCGACAACTCCTCCAACCGCCGAGTCAAACTATCAATCAGAATCGCTGCATCACGCGGCTCCTTAGTGCCGCCAGAAGGCCGCGTTTCCCTAGAACTCGCTTAACTTCAACCCAGGCAGCAGCCGCGATCGCAGGTGGTGTATATCCAAACGTGCACGCTTTTTGGGCGGCAAGTCCGACACGGGTGCGGATCTCTAAGAGAATGTGGTGATGATAATGGTGCCGATGGTGGTGATGGCGGGTGCATCCGTAGGAGCAGACTACGCGTAGGTAGTGCAACTCGCCCTCTCAGGGTTCGGTCTCGTGATCGGCCATGATCGTTGGAAAGGCTGCAGTGGATCCGATAGAAGATACAATCTCGGTGGAATGTGATGGATCATCATCCGATGATATGATAATAGGGTGAGAATCAAGACATGTCCGTGACAACCGGTGAAATAAAAGTAAATAATCTCGAACAAAGTAAGTGAATCCTCATGAAAATGAATATGTACAATGATGAAATGATGAGATGCTATGATGATAATATAGTCTAGGTCAATGATGCAACTTAGTTCTCTATAATCAGAAGCTCGGTACCAATCATCACACCCCAATTTATTGTTTTTGTACCGAATGGAATTCCGTACGGATCGTCATAGCATTCCCATCATTGCCATATTGAAAGTGTCGCTTTAAAACACATCGTTGGATATTTCATAAAAACATACAGAGTTTACAACATCGGTCCCAAAAGTTACAAAGTTGCGGAAATACAATATGTTACAAGTCCAAACGATGTTTTTGAAATAGGTGCCATAATGTACATAATGTAAAACACGCCGCTGACTCAAAATGTAGGTCCCTAAACCATGTCATGATGCTAATGCCTCGCATTCGAAAATACATTGCTAAAAAGGTCAACAATAATGTTGGTGAGAAATCATAGGTTTATGTAAATGTTTTATACGATTACACAAGTATAGATCGCATGACAATCGAAGTAATGTAAAAATGTTACAATTGCAATAAGTCCATGACACCAAACTAGACAAATCATAATGTATGCCTCAGCAGAGTGTTTGCCAACTCCGGTATGTTATAAAATGAAATGCATCCGTATGACTAGTTGGGATTCACCAACCCGGATGGAGGAGTCACCCTCGATAGATCTATCCACTCATCCTCGCTTCAAAGATTAACGTTCATGTTCTGTAATGGAATGGGGACTTTCAATTGGCAAACACGTAACTTAAGCAATGTAATGAATTTAATGTACTTGGTATCGTAAAAATGTTGTGCCTCAGAGAGGTTTGAAAATAATTAAATGCAAATAGCTAGGTGAAAACTCACATAAACCGGAATAACTACAAAAGCGTGAGTACACCGAGGTTTATAAAGATGCTTCAACCGACCTATTATTTAATGATATGATATGTCATGAGTTGCAATGTAATGTTATGCATGCATTTCGTATGGTATTTATACCATTTACTGTTTAGAAAATATTACTCGTCGAAAAAACTCTTTTGACGCTCTCGACCCTTCAAAAATGACTTTACATGTTTTGACGTCAAAATGTCATCCTACAATGGTTTTATAATGATTTTTGGTGAAATTAACACTTTCGCCGCAAAACAATGTCGCCGTAAAAATCATGAAATCAACAAAATGGCTTCGAAAACTAGCAGTAAAGTGTACGCCGATCGTTGAGAACTAACTCACGGTTTTGGAAAGTTTGTATCGATATCTAGTTTCTACCGAGTTTTCGTTCAAAGGTCTCGATCATAAAGATATTAAAGGCTAAAGTTGGTGGTTTTGCTAATTGCGTGCGAAAATGAGCCGCCAACTTTGAACATCCGTAAATAATTTACTATGACTCCGGCTGACAAACAACTTTTGATTTGAAAAAATATGGCCGATAAACTTGATTTTACTAGAAGACACTTCGCTATTTCACATCATGGTTAAAAACTGCCAAGAAACATGGACGCTTTCAGCCTAGTGAAATAATTGTTACGTAGAAATAATATAATTTTCAGTAAAATATTTCACGGCAACTCTTTATAAACGGTATTTGTTTGTTTTAAACCGCTACGAAATATGTCCTTAGCTCAGATCGAAGTAAACTAATATATTTTGACAAGTCGAAATAATTTGTGAAGCTTAAGGCTCGTTTTTGACCCAAAAATACTAAAAATTGTATGCTGTTTTCAGAAAAAATACGCTTCGCGTCAAACTTAAAAATTCACCACGGCCGTTATAACTGCTTTATCCGCTCAAAAGGCCAGTTTGATTCGTATATTTTCTAAATATCAAGGCCAAAATGTCGTACTAACTGTTGGTTTTTCCAGAAATTCGTTTTAAGGACAGAACGAAAATATAGTTTACTAAAATAGTTTTTCTCGACAAAACCTATTCTAATCCCTTCAAATCAACTCCAAAACTAATCTAATCCTACCATACACCTTCTTAGGGTGCCATGGGTTCCTAATCACCATCAAGACCAAAGAATAACTTGGGAATAATTATAGGATGACTATAAGTATATAATAACTCTAAAAATCAAGAAAAATGGTATAAAAAATATAACATGCACTACCCAAAAATAACAAGATGAATATGAAATGATAAAGAAAACATGAAAATGAAAGAAAAAGCTTACTAGTGAAAATGAAGAGGTGCTAGTAACAAGGTTATACCTAAATACTCTAGATTTTTATTTCAAAATCTAAGAAAGAGTATACACTAGATTGTTATAATGCTTGCTTGAAGAAAAATTTTGATCCTTGGTGAGGATGATCGCTGGTTGGAGAAGCCAAAGAGAGGAGAGAAATATCTTTTTGCTACTTAGTGAAATAATTAGATAAGAGTAAAAGTAAATGAGATAAGAGTAAGACTTTATTTGTAACAATTAACTTAATTGCCTTAATTGTCACCTCCCCGGTCAATGGGGGAGGGACTAAGATATTTTACTTTTTTTTTTTTAAAACTTTAACTTGTAAGTAATTGAGTAGAATTTGATAAATTGTACAAGAAAATGTAAAATGTAAGTGTAAATGGTAGATTTTGGTACAAGTAAATTTTTAATAGGTCAAAATAGAATGTAATGAGTTAATAAAAATTGTAAAAATACATTCCTTGTGAAATTTGAGTGATAAAATAATTATCGTATAATTTTAAGAAAACGCCATAATAATTTAACTTTAACGATTTATGTACCAAATAAATTTGAAACACTAGGAAAACTAAAAATATAGTTTTTATAAACTAAATGTGAATATAAAATACCTCGATCATTTTTGAAAATAATGGATTAAATATTCAAAATAAAACTCACGCGATAACGATTATTAAATATAAAAATTACGCGTTGGATGTGAAGTGAAATGTTATGAATGAACTAATGAGATGTAAATGATGTCAATGAAATGTAGACTAATCTTAGTCCATATGAAATGCACGTGATGTTATGATCATGAATTCGCTAAACCTTTAAGGTTACGCGAATTTGAAACAAGTAAACCAAGTTTACTATAAATGTTGAAATTGTTAGGCATGAATTGTGTCGAGAAATGACCGAATTACGGTTATCACACCATTGGGGTGGAGTATAGGATGGGCAATAATCCCATGCTCCTTCAGATGATCCAAAAACTCTTGACTCATATATTCTCCACGATCAAGACGTAGTGATTTTATGGTCTTCCCCAGTTGATTTTCTACTTCCTTTTGAAACACTTTGAATGTTTCAAACACTTCAAGTTTATGTTTCAAAGTAAGTAAACATAACCATACCGACTATAGCCGCAGTAAGTCACGGCTTAATTTGCTCCTTGTCTTGAAGTGATTCTAAATGGGCCACATACATTTGAGTGTATAAGTCCAAGCGTATCTTTAGCCCTTTCCACTTGATGTAAATAAGGTTTTCTACCATATGACATACAAGCAACACATTTTCAAGAGATAATGTCGATGATTTGAGAAGTCCATCGGGTTGCAATCTCTCCATGCTTCTTGCTAATGTGTCCAAGACTTACCATGCTATAAGAGAGCAGAGTCCAAGTTAGTCTTGGCTCTTTTATTGCTTACAACAAACATAGAACTTTCATTTGTATTTGAATAAGACATTTCAATTTCATAAACACCATCACTTGTGAATAGCAAGAAAATAAACAACGCTATTCTTAGAAACTAAAAATATAATTATTGATTCAAAATAGTTAATAAAACCATCGTCATACAAACGAAATCAAATAATCCCCTAGTAATAGAGGGAGCATAATGACAATCTTTTAAAACAATAACTAATCCACTAGTGGTCATAAATGATAGTTTCCAATAGCTTCAACCCGCATCATTGACCATTGCCCACGCATACTTAAAGCTCGGCTTCACTTCCTATCATTTAGACTCCCGAAGTATTATTACATATGTGAGTACCACGCCTGTCATATACTAAGGATGATTTAGGGAAAGAGTAGAGTTCTATAGTGAAAATACATGAAGAACTAGTCAGCAAAGAGATCTTCTTTTTCATTAACTCGGCGAGATATCGACAATTCCTTTCTCCATGTCCGTCTCACCACATCGGTGACGGTAGCATCCCTTTGGATTATCCTTCGGGTGGGGAATCTTGGGTTTGTTTTATAGGAATTAGCATCATAACCAAACTTGGGTTTACTTTTTTTCATCCCACCATGCCTTGAACATTTGTTTTTTGGTTTTTCGGACCTCACCACCGACATAAGCGGTGCAACATCTTTCTTTGGCAACTTCCGCTCATGTTGCTTAAGCATAACATGGCTCATTAATAGTCTTTCCCATGCCGTGCATATTGAAGTTCCGCACAAACCAGATGTACTCTTTAGAAAGACCGATTAGGATTAAACTAATTCCATAGTGGAGAGCGGGTGACCAAGACGCTAAACCGCCAATGTAGCTCTTCATCTTTAGAACATATGAGCTAACCGATTGACCTTCTTCTTGCTTGCAAGCTTGGAATTCACGCAGCTTGTATAAGCTCTTGTTCGCTTGTTGAGAACGCGAGACTTCAACTCGCCGCATGTCGCACCAAGATGAGTTAGATTTTGTTGGATCTCTAACTCCATGGTCATGAGCATGAAGCGACTATGTCCTTGAACCTTGTCCCAAGCAAGGCGAAGTAAAGAGCCTCAGAGGCCGAGGTAGTAACAGTGCTTCGGTATGGGATGCTCTAGATAAGCTTCCTTCTTCACCGAGATGATGCAAAGTCATGATACCAATCAATGAAATTAGGTCCGTGAGTTTTGTTTCAAAGAAACTCCCGAGTACCGAACTATTTCGATTGAAGTAGTCATCTACAATTGAAAAGTTCAAATAATTAGTATTTTCGATAATTACATTCTTAAAGAATTAACTACCCAATTAATTACTAATAAGACTAAGATCCAACTTGCAACCCCATTTAATTACCATAGGTCCTAAATAAATAAAAATGGGACAAGAGGTGTTTACGAAAGCTTAATTGCATAATGCAACTCTTAGATTTATGAGACTGTTTAAGGCATTAGTATCAAGTAATAATGTCAAAAGCATGTTTAGTTCTCATCGTATGCCTCGAGTCCGAGGTCACCTGTGTTAACTCGATATAAGTCCACCAAGTATGAACGTGTAAAAATAACGTGAGGTCCGACCAAAGGAGAAATAATTACCATGGGTGGAAAGGCCCTAGGTTCCACCGAAGTCAATCCAAGTGCACGTGTCCATAGTTGGGTGGCATAGACTTAATATTAACAATAGGTATGCACACATAAATGTGGTAAAAGTCGTGTACAAAGAAGCATAAAAACAACTTTGTAACACTAATTTTAAATTTTTGGTAATGACATCCGTAGGTGATCATCATGGTTCACGGTAGCTCCAATCAACACACGTGGAGGCAGAGGACGGTGTAAGCGCATATAACCTTAGACATCCTTTCAGGTGAGATTGTGCTCACTTTTTAAACCTTTCTAGTTTGTTTCTGTGGATGAGCCGACATCCCAAGTGTCCATAGCGCCCGCAATTCTTGAAAAACGTTTCATATATTAGGTCGGGTTTATTTTAAAACAATTTTCCACGAATCATGGCAGTCAAATGAGCATGGTATTTGGCGTGTAAATAAAGACCAATATTAATGTTATAAGTCATTTATATATTCCATATTGCATACAATTAGGTGTCAAAACAAGTAATAATGCACATATAGGAATCACAAACATACAAGCATAAACATCAATATAAATAACCACATATTGTTCCGAGTCCTCATGCAGTCTTCCTTAAACGGAGAACCACAAGACCGCTACTAGAATGCACACCTAGATAGCAAATACATCACTTAGAAAAGCAATTGAGTGGGTCTTGTAAACACATAAAGCATGAAAAGCACAAATAACAATTTAATATATGTATTTAAATCAATATGTAATTCTAATTATCCCAATAATTCAAATTAACAATTAATAAATACAAATTAACTTTTAATTCTAATTAGCAAGTAATTTTAATTTAACATGTAATCTTTAATTAACAATTAATTTTAATTAAGAAGGTAATTATAATTGACATGTAAATTAAATTCTAATTAACAAATTAATTCTAATTATCAATATAATTTTAGTTTGTGTGTGTTCTAGTTATTAAAATTGACAAGTATTGATGTAATTGTAAAAAATTAAAATAAAACAAAATAATATACTAGGTTTCATACCTTTTAAAACATATTTATTCAAACGCAGTAACCCATAACGTGCTTGAAGGGCTTGGCAGATGCCACTGGTATTTTAGATCTAGTTAACGAACTGAAGATGCCAGTCGAAAATGGATCTAGTTAATACAATTATGTTAACACGTAATTAATAAACATATAATTTAATACAATATTAAATAATTTAAAAGGGAACAAAGAAAGCTAACCTTGCTTGGCAATTGAACACTAGTAACGGAACAAGAAACCCTAATGAAACCTTTAAGTGTCTAAAGTAAACACCTCAAGAGTATCACACACAAACCTGATTCACGATAATGCTCGATTAACGCTAGTCAAGAACGTAATATATAAACCAAGTCAAATACTTGACCACTTGAATAATACAAATCGTAAAAGTCCAAGACCTGGCTTGTCTTCCTCCCGAGAACAAAAGAACCCATAACAACTTTTGTAACTTCAAATCTGGATGTAAAGATCCAGAACCAACCTCCTTCCGTCTCAGATAAAATACCACGAAAGCGGAGCATGACTACTTTGATTCTCTTCTGCATGTGTCGACTGTGAAACAAGAAGCGGTACCAATCGAACTATCTAAAAACTTGTTTATAATTTCAAGTTTAGAAACCAAAACAAACACCTTCTTGTCGAATTGTTTTACCAATCGACCAAGAAGAATAAAGCAGGGAATTGGTGATCGATTTAGGATTAAGAAGCTGAGATTATCTCACTATTATAGGATCCAGGGATGTGTTTATATAGCCTTGGATTTAACTGATGTCGACAGAAAATGGAAGAGTGAGGTATTATTCTTGCTGTCACTTTTACTTAGAATGATTGGAGTTTTTGGTGTTTTAGTTGGAAAGTAATATGAGCGATGTGTGGGTTGGAAAGTGATGTGAGTGATGTGTGAGTATGATATATGCAATGCTTGGACGAAGTCAACTTACATTCATATTCGGTAAGCTTTATTCAAGTATTAGTTACGCTTCAACACGATACTGTGTTTATCGTAGGTGCCCCCATCGCTCATTACACATCTAGTTGCTTTGTCCGTGTTTTATAACTCCACAAAACCAACAGTGATGCCAAAAATAGTTACATGCAACTCATTGTCTTTTCTTTCTTGACCTTGAGTTCATGGTTATTCCATTGGCCGTGTACACCCTTGTATTTGAACATGTATGTCTGAATGCATGATAACAATAAGTTAATTATAGTAGGGACATATATTAACATTTTGAATAAATTAACATGGGTAAACTCAACACAAGTGTACAAACTGAGTAAAACACCCTTCGTTTCAATTCATTCCTATTAGATAGATTGTATGGAACAATGACAACTTATCATCTAACGCTTGGGATATTACACATACGTTTTCATCAATGTGTACCATCGATTTGATGATTTCTTGATCGAAACATTTAATTACCACTCTTCATTCTCATTTTATCACATTTAATTTTTAATTTGTGTATTTTATAAAGATTACTAAGAGTTACGATCGAAATACGTAGCATCACCAATACGATCCTTCGTGTCGTGCATTATGCTCCACAAATTGCATTCAGATCTATGGGTAGCATGATCCAAATCCAGCAGCTTAAAGTTCATGTAAGCGACTTGACTCCACGCCTATAAATGTAATGAAGCTTCTCCGAAATTGAAGAGCTTGTTGTGAGTGTGACATGCATGCAGCCTTCCTCCTCGAGTTTACTTATATTTTGTGGCATGTCCCACTATTATGAGTCACTTCTATTTTGTTTGATCATAACAATACCGACTAAATCCATAACAATAATGCTATTACAGAATGATTTCACAATAATACTGGACTAAATCCATAACAATAATGCTATGGGTGAAAAATTGGCAGTTGTATATGGGGTTCATGTCAAACAAAGGGAAAACTTTGTCCATTTCTAAGTTCTTTGTATAACTATGAATAAATTTATATCATTACGTTAATGATTCAAAAACATAAAGTTTTTATGTGAATTCATTAAAAGTATAGTTTGGACACTTCGCCTGTTTGACAACGCTTTTATGAGCGCTTAACCCGTTTCACTTGAAAAAAAAATTCCAAATCAACCCATTCATATGAAACTGCCACCTCCTTTGGTATACATAATTTGAGTAAACTTCTTGATAAGAACCAAGTATGGGGCAGGTGTGATCAAATCCACATACACATCTTCCTTTACCGCATATTTATATGCACACTTATGTACCTTTGATTGGACATGGATGGTATAATATATTAATATCTGTCAAAGCATAATTAAAAGAAACATAATTGCTTTCAACAGGAAAACCTCCTTTTGATAGAGCTACCTTCAAATAATGTTGCCTATGGTTCCAAGCGCACGCTTTTTGGTGAATGTGAAAAATTAATGCTTAACATAACGTATCATGAACATAAACAAAAGCAATTTGTCAAGGATGATTAAACTAAACATAACACATTTAAATATAAACAGAAGGCTGAACAAATGTTTAAAGAGAAACTGAATTGCTTTCGCTTCTAAAGTCACCGCCAAGAGCAAAAACGCCGTTTAGTACCTATAGTGTTGATGAACCCATGCACGTTATCATCCCACTAATTACCTGAATGTGGTCTCCTCAAGGATGTTTTTTTCACCCTTAACCTAAACTGATATAAACTAAATCAGTTTCAACATGAAAGGCCTTAAATATCATACAAAGTTGGATTACAAACGCTCTCAAATCGTGTATTAAATCACATGTGTATATCATAATCAAAAATAAAATCTAAAATTAAACGAACCTTGTTGATTATATGTTCTCGTTAAACATAAGGAGTGAGAATCGATTATGAATCCTACAAATGTTTCCAGTTAATTTTCAAGAGTTAGGGTTTTGATTATGATATGATAATGGCCGCTTAGGGTTTTTGAATGTTTTGTGTTTTGGTATTTTGAATGAATCATTATAGCTTCATCCTTGAATTGAAAAATTATAGGATTTTGTTATTTTAGATTAGATGAGGTATCGTAGATAGTAACGGATTTTATAGAAAGATAGTTGTAGTGATATTTTGGTTACACAAAACACTTAAACAAAGTATCATTATAACTATATGTCACTATATAATCCCGCTAGCAGCATTAGTACTGCCTAGTCTATAACAAACTTCATTAAACTTTAGAACAAAGTTTACAAATAAACTTTAAACAAACTTTTTTGTTGTAACTTTCAATATTGAAGTGATTCAAACCTAGAATTCACATACATGATGATCCAATGTAAAACACAAAACCAAAAGATACTAAATTACGTAATTAGTTTGTTTCATAAGACTAAACAAAACTTAATTAAACCTAAAAGGCCTATGAAAATTAACCCATAAGGAAATTACAATGTCAAAAATAGTTTTCAGTGAAGGAAAACAAACTGCAAAGATAGTAAGATACAAGTCTAAAAACTAAAATTCTATATCTAACAAATTTGGCTCATTTTCTTTACAACAAAAATTACTCATCTCAGTTGCTTTTAAGTAAGCCTTCCACCTTCCAAGCAAACCAAAACTTGAAACATCATCCCCGCCAAACAAAACATATCTAACAACTTGTTACCTAAAACGAAAAGTAGCCAAAGTTACCAATCAAATTACATCCTAACCAACCTCATTGAAAGATAGATAAAACAACAAAACCAAGTAATATCAAACACAAGCAAACATAATACAAACGCTATACCACCATACCGCACTCATCCAAATTAAGATTTGTAACCACATCCAAAACTTGTAAAGAAATATGATTTATCACCACCGCTAAGCCGTTATTGGCCTTTGTTTCATATCTAAAAACATCATTGAACGATTTATGATCTAACAAAAGTCATCGCCATTGAACGATTTTATCACCACCTATCACATAATCGAAAACCTAAACACCATGAATGGTTTACAAATCTAACAAAAGTCCATCGCCGGGTTTCTTGTCCAAATGGGTGGATCTCAATTTAACAACAGAGAAACAAAACCACCAAAAATATTGAAACCCAAAAAAAAACTTATCAAAATCGCCAAATAACCTCGACTTAACCAAGAGAACAACAATTAACACACAAACAAGCAACAATGAAAACACTACCTAAACTATCAACCAAACAATCAAACGACCTACACACAACAACCGCCAATAGGAAAGAAACCATTGGTGATGGTGGTTGTGGTGTCATTGATTGCAGTGGTGGCGAAGGGGGTGGTCGAGAGTAAGGGCCGAAACAAATGGTGGTGTTTGGTTTTTTTTGGTTTACATAGAGATATATAGAGAGGAGATATATGTGTTACATTATGGTTGATTATCATTTCCTAAGATAAATGTCCAACTCGACTATCATTGCCTAAGATAGATGTCCAATCGTGTTCCAATTCCAATAGTTCACATAATGCAGTGCAGAAGTTTCAATATCCTCAATACTTTCCGCAAAGTTTGATACTTTGAGTACTTTCCAAATCGCCGGCCTTAATTTCAAACGCAATATTGAACTTTCTTAAATTAGGATTCGCTATACTGCATTTGACCGAAATCAGCTTTTTCACTTTTCAAGGTTGACCGTTTTCTCTTTATATGTAGTTAAGATAAGATATATTTTGGTCTGCAAAACTTATCACAAAACTTGGTATCCTATATAGGCTTCGAAGCATGTATCAACAAAAAATGTGGTGGTTCAGGGTCAAGATACTACATAATATCCTCCATGGTCTGAAAGTTCATGGCGTTTTTTCTTTTTATCCAAAATTAGCTAATTATTAAATCAAAATCAACTAATGGCTTTAATGACATGTATTAAATGATGACATGGCTTTATGACATGGCATTATGAACTTGGGTCATTCATGAGTTTTGTAAACAACTTACCACTAGAGTAAGTTGTTTTTTATTTATATCTTTCAATCAATACAAATAATGAGATGTTAAAAAATTTGAAAATTTTATAATTTAGGAATGTATATTATGAAGATAACAATTAAAAAAAATATGATATATATTATTTAAGATATTTTTCTAATCCTTTAAACACGCATCACAAAAAATTCATCAACCAATCCGCTTATGTTTTTACGCATCTGCCAAAAAAGGTTTGTCTATTTTCTCAAAACCCTAACGATGAAACTTTGCCCGCATGCATGTTATTGTATGTTGTTTGCGTTTTGTTAGACATCGTCTACTGTGAAGTGGTTATGTTAGAATCACGCTACAATATTCACTTAAAAATTTCATGTAGCTTATTATGATCTCAACTTGTGGTCATGTCAAGAATCTTTCTAGATTTAATCAGGTACTTCACTTATCACATAAGCATGTATAAAAGAACATATGGTTCGTTAATGTGAGTTTCATTATTGTTTTTGCTCGTATATTAGGATATTATGTTTGATTGTAGGTGAAAAACTTGGACAATGTATATGTATAGTCGTAGAGGTATGTTTTTGCATTTATTTTGTGTGATTTCGCTTGTGAGTTGCACATGTAGTATCTAAAATTGCGCTGCTCATATTTTTTCGCTTTTCCATACCCATAGCTATATATATTCAAGTTATAGTAAAATAAATTTACTTCGTGTCATTGTCGAGAAAGTCAAGTGTTGAATTATGTTACCGCTAAGTTGCCATTCTAGGTTACCGTGCAAATGATGACAAAACTCCATGCAAGAGGTAATTCGACTCAACTAACTATTATCTCTACATTATATGATAATAATGTTACTTATTGAGATGCAAATGTGAGTATGCATATTTTGATATATAAACAGCTATTTGAGGATGTAAAAGCCGCGCCCATAAGCCTATCCAAAACGCCGAAACCTAGGGAGGTGAAGTTGATGCAGAGGCGAATGTATGTAAATATACCTAATATTTATCTATGTAATCTTTTCATTTTCTATGTCTCGACCAAAACCGATAATTTGTTGCGTGCTTGGGCCAATGAATTCAAGTAAAGCATCGGTTATCAGCATAGAAAGCATTCAAGGCTAATCAAAATGCTCGAAATGAATCAAGCATATTGAAATCTTTTAGTTAAGTGAAGTTTTATGCTTGTGAAGTAGTGTTAACATGGCTTAAAACCATAGGGCTCGTTGTATTTTTTTGGGAGCAAGTAGGGTAAGATAGTTGTTTACCACAAACTTTGGTAACTTTCACAATTTTACAGTTTGAGAAGTATAATACGTGATGAAAGTTCCTGAATAAGGTAAAAAATTACCTTCTCACTTTCCTAAGTTTGAATGATCGCTTTTATTACTATTTTTCTTTTAATTTGGTATCGTGATCTTAATTATAGGTGCACACACGCATTACATTACGTGCTCGTATTGCAATCCAGAGAAATACCGATTTGAGGAATACGCAAAAAAGAAACTGCATGTTGGACAAATGATTGCTTATTTGATTCTTTTTGAAAAATTTGTGTATCGTGATCTTATGTGCAATAATGAGGGTTTGTAATTCAGAGAAAACAATGAACGGAGTTTATTACCATGTAATATCTCCATTCTTTGGTCAACCTTTCTCTTCTTTGAGGTATCTCTCTCACCCATCGTTATATAAGTTTTAGTGCATCAACCAAATCTATAGTCTATGATTTCTATGGTATAAGCACCAGATGTTTACATGATTATTTGAGAAGCATAAAGATCCGTCATATTAGTTAGTTTCAATATTGTCACGCTTGAGAACTAAATATGTATTTACACATTACCGTGATATCATTATTATCTAATGTATCTGATTTATTAAATAGATTTTATTTTCTCTATAGTAATGAAGTGGAGAACTAAGGTCGTGTTATTCATCCTACTACATCAATAATAATATATAACGAAGCTACAAGCATTAAAGATACTAATCAAAAAAGATCAAGAATACGCTGAACTATCTCTTTATTCTATCTCTATCTCCTCCCATGAAGGCTTGCCGCTGGCTTCCACTAATGAACAACCATTCTTACATGCAGAGGTTTTCTCTACTTCACTTTTGTCACGGGACGTTTCTTTAGTGACGTGTTTGGTTACTCCTTTGTGGAAGCTATGATTCCTTTACTTCATTCATTTTTTGTAGGCTCGACTTCGTGATGGGCACTTTGGTATATCACATGCTTCTTCATTGACTTCTTTTCTTCCTCTTGTTTATTTGGCTCACCCATATTTTCATGGAGCACATAAACCTCGCTTAGTACTTTTTAGAGGGTACTTTTATGTGGATTTCACGCGACTTCTTCATCAACCTCTTTGACCTCACATTAACCTCTCATTTGCTTGCTTGACTCCTTGGAGGGTATGCTTGAAATTTTAGGTATGTTTTTTTGCCACATAAGCGTCATAATTGCATTATTTCATGACTATGTCACATGTAGCCTTTTATATTTTGTATTTTACCAATTGATATGCCGTTAACCTTCTTCAAGAAAACTTGGAAGCAAATTGCTTGAGAAAGGGAATATGGCAAATATTGTTTGTTGCATGTACAATGTATGCATGGTGGTATATTTACTTTATCGAATTATAGAGTATCTCATGAGGAAAAAAATTATTCTAAATACAATGTTATTGTTAGAAAAGCTGAAAAAATCATAAATGCACAAAAATATATAGAAGCAAAATACACTTAAGGTATTAATAACTCATATATGGATTAGTACTTTAATGAGATGCCTAATTTATGCTTATGTGTTACAGATTTGATTAATCTTTCTTTTACTCCTAAGGAAACACGACTCGCTGAAAAGAACAAAATTTCTCATTAATGGCGAAGGGTTCAAATGTCAAAGAAGTATGATACATATTCTTAGCATTAGCATAGATTTGTCAAGTAATCTATCAAAATTTGTGGAGTTTGTATGGTTACTGGTACTTACTTGATCTTCGAAGTTACACTTTGGCTTCACAACTCACTATTGAACAGCTGAATTAGCATCAAAGGAGGAAGTGAGAAATCGTGGGGTTTCATGCTCGGTTTGTACTTGGGATAGTCATTTTATGAATTTTATGATCTATATCGTTAATAATCGTGATTTAAGTATTTTGTTTTATTTCTCTCAGATTTGATATCGTATTGATTGTATGAAGTTTCCAAGGATGCTAATGAGTTAGGTCTCACCGAATTCTATGTGGATGAGGTTTATGGCCACAAGATAAAACAGGAAATTAAGCTTTCTTTTTCTTTTCATCTTTTATGGATTACAATTTTACTTACTTCTGTTGCACGTGACAAGTGTGAGTTCTCATTTATTTAGCTTGTGTCAATCTTAGTAGCCATTTCTTCAACTTGTTTTTGATATTATATATTGGATTATTTCACAATTGACTATACTTTGTAAATATCATCTAATGGAGTCAATATGTTATAGGAGCAGACAAAGAAGGTAGGAAAAGCCAACGGAATCTTCATGTAAGCGGAGTGTCATGTATTTCAATGCTTGGCTTAAGAATAGATAGGTTTTACATGTTTAATGTTCTATCAAGTAAATGGAGTGTTATGAATGTGATTAAAACTCCTAAGGGCAGGGAGAGAGATTTGTATCTTCGAATTTGATTTGTATCTTTGAATTTGATTTGTACCTTTGAATTTCATTTATTCTTGAATCTCGCTGAATAAAGAAAGCTTCCGCAATTTGTCGATTCATGTGTTTTCTCTTCTTCATATTGGATTATTGGTTGTTGATTATAACAAAGTGGTATCGTGAGCCAAGTTCATAAGCCATGAAGAAGAACAAGAAAACAAGAAAAAAAAGGTTCATTTTGGATTGAAAATTCTATGGATGTTGATATTTGATCTGCGGGATTTGAGATCGCTTGGGATTTCCATTTGGTTTGTTCTGTTCATTGGACGCTTTTGGGAATCAAGCTGGTCTGGTTGAATTGAGTTACAGTATCTTTGTTATTTGTTCTTTGGAATTTTGAATTTGGAAATCATTTGGTCTTTAGGGAGTTTAAATCACTGGAGATTATGGTGAATGTTATTAAAACTCCTAAGGGTCGGTTGGTGTTTGCTTGTTCCAAGCTACACGCTCTTTCAAGCCAAACAAATTGAATAGCGCCTTCAAATCCAAATTGTGTTTGCTTACCTCTGCCTTCAAATTCAATTTGGAGTTCGCTTTTCCCCTGCCCTGAAAAGCAGTGGGGAGAGAGATTTGTATCTTCGAATTTGATTTGTATCTTTGAATTTGATTTGTACATTTGAATTTCATTTGTATCTTTGAATCTCGTTTTGAATAAAGAAAGCTCAAGAAATTTGTCGATTCATGTTTTTTCTCTTCTTCTTCATATTGATTATCTAGTTGTTGATTCTAACATGGAGAAATCGGCTATACAAGATATCTACACTATCGATTAGTTTTGAAATGGAAACTCAAGAAATTGCCACCAATTATTCAATGATTAATGTAATGCTTAATTATATAAATTTCTGCAGGATGTAGAGAGGAAAAGAAGGAATCCATGAAGCTAAAAGTTTTACATTATATTGTCACCTATCAATTTCAAAACATAGAAAATGTTTTACAACTTTATAGTTTTTGAAGTTAACGTCTGATGTGTCAACAATATTATTTGATATTATTTGATAAATTTCTCAAAAAGGTCCGTCCAAATCGTGAGAAGATTACGCTTGAATATATGTCGTGGTTTCCAAAGGTAATAATTAGATCTTCTGGCCACACAAACGTACTATTGCAAAAGTATGAAGCTAAGTTCATATGTTTTACATTAGTGACACGCTTTTTATTGAGAAAAACTTAAGTCATTATTTACAACTTGAACTTTGAGAAAAATTCATAAGATGTCAAAGTGAAACCATAATTAATGATTATTCCTGAATGAAATTATGTTTGTTAATGAAATTGATGTTGTTTCGATTATGGATATTGGTATCTTAAGCATTTAGTAACTGAAAACCAAAACAATTTTATCACAGTGTTTGGGGTCGCCTGGAAACAACAAAGAAGAAGGTCTCAATTAGGTCATTTTTTATCGCGGTTTTTCAAGCATTGTGTAAAAGCTTGAAACTGCTATTTTATATTTGTAAAGCACAAACCATCCTAAACACCCAAGAATAATGTTTAAAAGATGCGTGAAAATATCACATAAAAAGACTTTTTCTCGACATCTTTGATGCTTGGTCATTTAATAGAATGTACAACCAATACTTTTACATAGTAAGTAGTGATAGAGACTCAGTATTCATTCGGACTTGACATTTGGAAAAGATACCATAAAAACTTTTATTTCTCAACTCCTTATCACAGATATATAGGTTAATGTTGATAACATTAGCCCTCAACCTGATTAGGCTAATGTTTCAATGTAAATGAAGGTCATTAGTATTTGATTAATGTGTGTTTTACCAACGTGAACTATTTTTATGTCCCAAGGTATAAAAGACAACAAATTACCATCGTATGTAAGTTACAAATAAAGGCTTCTTTTTTGCATTTCTTGAACTACTTATGAAACACTTATAAACATTTGTGTGATGAATCATTGGTACAAAAAACACATTATGGTATGAAAATACTAAAACTAAAGTCACCATTTCGAAAATAATTCTTTATATGTTCATAGTAGCACCATACAGACTAACATGGATAAACTAAAATGAGATGACCATTTCTTGTGAGTTAAAAATAAGTTACAATTGCCTAAATTATTGGACCTAAAGTTCAGAAAAGAACAAAATTTGGACCAACCCCTGCTTTCCCGAAGAATAAAACTTTGAAACTTTTAAGGCTTGACTAGATTGGAATCGCTACACTTTTCTATTAGTACTATGCCAAATCTAGGGGCCTAAGGTCTTAATTCATGAGAGACAAGAAAAGGGTAACTGAAGCTCGCAAACGGGTTAGTTAGTCACTAGATGATAGCATCCCTACGTAAAGAGTGAAGGAAACGAAGAACGAAGATAAGGGATTCGAAAACCATCCACAATGAGTTGGTTGAGGATTGGAAAGAGGATTCGAGAAACTTTTGTACAATATGTGTTGTAACATCATATTTATTGATGTAGAATAAAATAAGAATGCTTTAGAGCCGCAAGCGCCACGCCTAAATGCCATTTAGTAAAAGATCACGATCTTTACCGCATATGGTATATATAAAACGAAAGCTTGAAACACAAATGGTTATAAATAAATCTAGCCTTATAAGTTGAAACGTCGCTCTATAGGTAGCCATTTTAGATGATTTGAGGTGTATAGTTTATGTGCTTGGTTTTCACAACATTAGAACAAAGGAGGTCAAGCATTGGCAAATAAGGTATATTGATTTTATAACATATATAAGTTCATCATTGTAGCCAGTGTTTTATTATTATTGTTAACATGAATTGTTACCAGCGGAAAAGGCGCATGACCGTAGTTACTAATCATGATCAAACAATACAATTATATGTAGCATGGGTTTTATGTCCAAATTAATGCTTCTTCTTCACAGAAGTTGTCAATAATACATTAACCATGTTATATTTTTTATCAAAAACCACATGAAAATCAATTTAACAAAGCCATATTTGTTTCACCATGGGTAAAATGTTTCATGAACATAACTTTTTATAATTGTTACAACTGTTATCACTTATAAGAACTTAGTCATTGTTTGTTATGGAAACTTCATGGCCTCTGCTTTTTGTAGATTGAGGTCTTACATGTCACGGCACTAAAGCATCCAAGTCGTCTGGCCTTCAAGGTTCGTAGTGATAGGTTCTAATGTATAGAGTCTTATGAGGCTTATATTCGCGGACTCAATTTCTGCAAGGTTTTATTTCTAATAACCATGATCAAACTCAGATGACATCTTTTTCTTCGGGTTGTATGGATGATTGTCTAGAAGCATTGTAACAAGGGGATTAAAGGATGATAATGACGCGTATAGTAGTGGACATAATTCCATTCTGCAGAATCGCAATCGCCACCATCCCTACCAACGAAAAGGCCAAGCAAGTTTAGTCTTAGATCTTTATTTTTCGAAGAAGTCCCATGGTTCCGCAAGTAAACCTGCCTAAGAAACTATATGTTGTTGGCATCGTTGAGGAACTTTGAAGAAGGTTCTCCATGCTTTCCAAAAGTTTTTCTAAAACTAATACAACATTTTAGTTAATTAAGAAATGAGTATCTTAACATTTTCAATGTAAATAAATCGTAGGTTTTATTTATTTATTTATTTTATTTATTTATTTTTTTTTTATTGGCAAGTTTGAAATCCAAGTTATGCTTAATTCATTAAAAGTTTATTACCCGAAATTATCTTAGTCATTGATCGATAGTTACATTGTTTATCATGGATATATTGTAGATCAATGACAGACGCGGTGGTCCATCAACATCCCGTCTTTTCATGTGTGTTGTATGCCGTAGACCTAGCATTGCGAAGGGATATCGGTTCATGTTCCATTTTCAACAAGCTCAAAACTTGGGAAGGCCATTTTCTTTGTGCCGATTGTCGTAATAAGAAAGATGCCATGGAGGGAAAACGACCAAGTGGAGTCAAAGTCACTTAACACCTGCAATTATTTTCCCCGTCTAACCCAATAGATTGTAAAAAATTGGTGAGCTTAACGATTCATTTGAATGAATAGGTGGTAATGTTGTAATAAGCTGCACATGGTATGATGTGAATGTAGGATTTCAGATTGCTTATTATTTGCTAAGATGTTGGTAGGAATGATACATAACTTGTAGCGTTTAGAGTGTAGAATAAATAAGTTAGAACTAATGCTTTTACTTAATCCGTGGCCTTTTATTGTATTAACTTGTTTTCACCTAAGGTGTAATCTTTATTGTAGCCGAATAATATGAACTGTGAAAATTTCAAACTATAACATATTGATACCGTTAATTATAATTCTTGTGTAAGTGGTTACACTTTTGTTTGCTATGGTGGTAGCTTATTTTTATACGATTTACAAGCTAATAATATTATTTGATAGCCAATGAGGATAAAAACAAGACTTATTAAGTCAACTGTGGATCAAAAGTTTCTACAATTCATTTTCTGAGAAGATTGAGAAGGTTTTCAAAAACGAGATGATTTTTAACTTTGATTCATGTTTTTCAAGCGTAAAACTCATTTTAATGTGATTAAACTTCAAAATGTGTAAAAAAAATTGAATCAATGTTAAAAATCTCTCGATTTTGCAATATATGTAGAATCCTGAATCATCTGTACAAATTTAATGAATCATCATCATAACTTGATTTTAACAATGATTTGTGAATCAAATTTGTGATTTATAGATTCGATTCATCATAAAATGATGTTTACTTGTGAATCCAATAAAAAACATGAATCAATTTGCTCAAACGAAGATTTCTCAATCTTCTCAAAATAAAAAGATTCTCAATGCAAGTGAAACCGAGATATATATAATATATATATATATATATATATATATGGTGATTAATGGGACTATGGTGGATATGGTATAACCTGGGAAGATAGGGGTGCTTGACAACTGGGACGTAAAGGTGATTAATTCCCACAGTCTGTGTTTGTATCTCTCACGGGTTACCCGTTGTCCAGACCCAAAGATGTACGTTATAACCACAGTTAGAGTAATGGGTGTTCTTCTTCTAAAAAAACGTTTACCAAAGTCCCAATGTTCCTAAAACAACAATGTTTCAACAATCGGCAGATTTATTTTTGAATACTGAACCCATTATTGGTCCCATGGCTACCTTAGTGAAGGAATGCAAACAGTGATCCTCTGGGACAACCTGAAAGAAACACACGCCCTCCCTCCAAACCTAGCAACAACGAAATGGACCCACGCATCACGGCCTCCGCTTTACCCTTATGCACCTCCAAACTCCTTAAATCCTAGATTGTGTTTCACACAATGGCTAAACTACTAGTGAACTCAACCCTGACACAATTTACCACCGTCTCTTCGAACAGTTCAAAAACCATAACACTATAGTGAGTCAAATGCTGCTTATGGGTTTTGGTATTATCATGGTTAGGTGCAACAACCAATCAGTGTCATAGGTATTTCGTCTGGGCATCTTAAAGCACGTGTAGTGAAAGCAGTGCGTGTTGTGGTGTAGAAATCGTTATCCATTTGCACTTCAATAGGTCACCATCTATGCCTTCGATTAGACATAAACCTCCAAAGGTCAACTATACATGAGAGCTTATGTTTTGCATTCAAAGTTCCAATAATGAACTGCGGTGCCTCCTTCCAATAGGGCAGCCTAGCGAACCGATATTTGTAATTTTCATATCTTAAACAACATGGACATATCATTAAACTTGTATTTTGAGAAAATGTAGGAATTTTAATTTTATCATGCATATAGTAATTTCATTTTCTGTCCCGTGTCAATCTAGTTGTGCAGGAACGTCTTAATTAGTACAGCCACATGGTGGTAGCATCTTCACAGCCACGCAACCTAATTGATCTCCTCATATATCACTCCATTATTTATACATCCTTTTCTTAATTATTTTACTCTCAAAGTTTTCAATGAAAAACACATGTTGGTATCCTCTTTGTGCCATTCTTACTAGCAGAAGAAATGCACATGCTGCAATGAGCTCGAAAAGGTGGCACCAGTGCAGGCGGGCTTTGTAGGAGGTTACAAGCAACTCAGAAGCCAACAACAGGTAGCTGTCATGGTGGACAACAGGTGCACCGCACCGATGTAAATCATGTTACACAACATTATGTTCAACACAGATTGGTAAATATTTATGGGTTGACACAATGATGTAGTATTCGACCATTTTCGAATGTATTCATTAAAAATTCAAAAGAACAACAATAAATGATATCGATCATTTTTTTTTGAGTAGTGGGACTTTAGTTATAGCACTAGAATGACGAGAGCTCATTGCAACCTCTAGGAGGCAATAAGCGTAAAGTTATTTCCACAGTCATGCAACCCAGTGGTTGTTCCTCCAGCAAGGGCAATAGGGTTGGTCGCACGTGCTATGTGAAAGATTACTAATAGACTCACATTCACAGACCATCAGGAAAAGGACATGTGGGTTTTTTGCCTATCACTAACAAGAGGTTCACCTCTATTTGCCTATTATCCTTGATTGATGTCATCTGTTAGAAGTCGATAATGGTAAAGAATTTGCAAGCTCGATACTTCTTCAAGGTAGCAGGACGAGGAACATGCTGCAATGGTTGAGGTGACTTGGTGGAACTCCACTTGTAACACCGACATT